>SJYO01046538.1:48332328-48503931 GCA_006410555.1 Capra ibex
TGGGGTACTTAGTGTCGTACGGTCCGGAGGGACAGGTAGTGGTTAAGGGTCTCAAGTGAGTTTGAGTACAGGTAGCTCAACTACTACGGTAGGTCGGTAGAGTAGGAGACAGCAGGGGAAGAGGAGGACGGAGGTTAGGGAGGGTCGTAGTCTCAGAAAAGGTTACTCAGTTGAGAAGCGTACTCTACCGGTCTCATGACCTCAAAGTCGAAACCGTAGTAAGGAAGGTTACTTGTTGGTCCCGACTAGAGGAAGTCTTACCTGACCAACCTAGAGGAACGTCAGGTTCCCTGAGAGTTCTCAGAAGAGGTTGTGGTGTCAAGTTTTCGTAGTTAAGAAGTCACGAGTCGAAAGAAGTGTCAGGTTGAGAGTGTAGGTATGTACCGGTAACCTTTTTGGTATCGGAACTGATCTACCTGGAATCAATCGTTTCATTACAGAGACGAAAAGTTAAACGATAGATCCAACAAGTATTGAAAAGAAGGTTCCTCATTCGTAGAAAATTAAAGTACCGACGTCAGTGGTAGACGTCACTAAAACCTCGGGTTTTTTTATTTCAGACTGTGACAAAGGTGACAAAGGGGTAGATAAAGGGTACTTCACTACCCTGGTCTACGGTACTAGAAACAAAAGACTTACAACTGGAAATTCGGTTGTAAAAGTGAGAGGAGAAAGTGAAAGTAGTTCTCCGAAAACTCAAGGAGAAGTGAAAGACGGTATTCCCACCACAGTAGACGTATAGACTCCAATAACTATAAAGAGGGTCGTTAGAACTAAGGTCGAATACGAAGAAGGTCAGGTCGCAAAGAGTACTACATGAGACGTATCTTCAATTTATTCGTCCCACTGTTATATGTCGGAACTATATGAGGAAAAGGACAAACCTTGGTCAGACAACAAGGTACAGGTCAAGATTGTCAACGAAGGACTGGACGTATGTCTAAACAGTTCTCCGTCCAGTCCACCAGACCATAAGGGTAGAGAAAGTCTTAAAAGGAGACAGTTTATGACACGTTTAGTGGTAGTACCCCGAATTGGGACGTCCTGGGGGAAAAGGGAGGTCCTTTGACTCCTCGGTTCTTAGACACCCCTAAGTAACTAAGGGTAGGGTATCAAATCCGTAAAGAAGGTCTGTACTAGTAAAGGAGCTTTGGATTGTACAACTATACATCAAACTGTAACCACACGTAAATACCTAGTCTTCACAGTCGTCAGTTGAGATCGATTATTGGACCCAGTTGAATCGATAACCTGTGATGTGTGTGTCACAAACCCCGGATCATAACACCATGAAAATTCCGGGATACCTTTACAAAAGTGAGGAAAACTTTAGTCTTGTTTTCGTACTTAGTATAAGTGTATGGTTGTATCAACGTTTGATACCAAGAATTATAATAAAATATGTCGTTCCTTGAATGCTTTTGTTTTCACTGATATGTTGGGCTCTTTCAGTATTACACCAAAACAATTACCAACATTGTTCGTTTGGGATTTCAAAGTACCAGAATTGTTTCGGCTCAAAGGAAAGGGTCTGTGTCGGCCCGAGAAGGTAGAAGATGTGTACTGAAGGTTCCATGTTGTCGACAATTGTAAGTCCACTGTCTACCTCTACTTCGTCCCTCCCAACGTGTACCCTCAAAAAGTGTCGCTCCGGTGTCACTACCCGTCGAGAAGGTGGGTGTACGGTAGTCGACTTGTAGTCAGTGTACTGGTGTAGGGAACGTTCCCGACGACCCTTTGTACCAGACCGACATCCGAGGTCACTTCTCCTTGTACGAATCACTCCTCAGTGTCAAACATTCCTTCTTTTCTCATGGACAAACTTTAACTCTGTGAGGGCCTATCAGGGGTTTCTCTCGGTTTCTCTGTGACTCACCTCATTGGAAGCTCTAGAACGAAAGGACGGACACCTTTCCGTTCCTTCAGTCCCGCTCCTACAACCTCGGATGCGGTAACGTCTTAACTGGAGACGACAGGGTCGGAGGGAGGGACAGGGGAACTCTTGTAAGTCTTCAATGGGGAAGGGACAGAGTGAGGGTCGACAGGGGGAGTTCCGAAATAAATTTCGTGTGTGTAACGTCGAGGAAAGAGGTAATTTTTTGGATCAGTTGACGAAAGTCATAAACCTTCCCAAGTGGCGACCAGAGAGTGGTCTCACGGGCGGTCGCGGATCACTCCCTCGGAGTAGCACTGACTGTACCGGCCGTAAGCATAAAAGAAACAGTGAAACGTACAACCCCCGAGACGACCGGATATTCCCCAAAAAGTACTGAAGTTAACGAGTCGAAGTCAGATATCGAATCACTTTCGTAACACCTCCAGCATGATGGTCCCGTGTCCCCTGCGGTTCAAATTTACCGAACAAGTCATAGTGGGTCGAGGTTCCAGGACGTGTCCTCCCGTGTGTGGGTGGTTCCAGTGACATTAAAGAAATCAGGGAGAACAGCAAGGGGTTTCTCCTTAGAGGAGGCATCGATAGTGGATACTCAAGAGTGAGTGAACAGTGTGACCCTCTTTAATGTGAAGAGACTTACTATTCGGACCCGTAGACACGTAATTTCGCGTCATCTCCAGTCCCTTCACCGAAACGTAGTGACTCCTCACACGTCCCGACCCGACCCGACTTGTCGCTCTCGTCTCGACTCGACTCGACGGTTTCAGATGAAGTTGTTACCCTTTAGGTGTCCCTTAAAGACACCTTAATCTATATAACGACCTACACTTATTAATTCCTCAGACTACACCAGTCCATCTAATTACAGGGAGACTTTCGAGACCTAGTTACAACCTTCCCCCTTTTTTTTTTATTTTCTGTATGTATTAAATTTTTTTGATAGTCTTTGAAACGAACTGTACTACTGTAATGACTAAAAAAATACTAGAAGAGTTTATATGAGATATTGGCAATAATTAAATCATAGCAATTATCGAGTAGGAAGTTTACAGTCCGATCTCGGTTTCGACTTTTTATCTTTACGAATCCCGACCTTTTTCAGACCCCTTCCCTCCCTCTTCGAGGTCCTCGTACTTCTGGAACCGACGAAGATTGAGACAGGGTTGAGGGTCGGTTCAAGTGAGAACGACACCGACGACAGAGAACCCGGGAAACCAAACACCAAGTGTTTCTACCGGTTTCGACCGGGTAAGACCTATAAAAGACGGACCCGTAACCGACCGAAATACACGTCTACTTCACCGGTCCTAGGTCATACCCTCCTGAAACCCCCACGAAATCTTCCAAACAGGATTTTTTATTGATGGAGAACTACCAGGGACTAGAAGTTCCCAAGTTCTAGTCCAATTCGTAAGAAAACCTAATTCACACCTGAAAGTGACGACCCAGTAAAAATTTTCCGTCCGCAGAGGTCTTCCTTTTTATGCGATTATAGTAACCATTGGTCACAAATGTCTTACGAATGTTACACAGTCCTTGATAAGATTTATAAAATATACGTAATCGAATAAATTAGGAGTGTCGGTGACTCTAATAATAATAAGGGTTTATATACATATTCCTTTGTCTGTGCCTCTATGATTCATTGAACGAACTCCAGTGTATCGATCATTCTTGACCTCGACCTCCCCGAAGGAGTTATCCAGTCGCCATTTCTTAGGTGGACGTCTGAACCTCTACGTCCAAACTCGAGACTGAGTCCTTCTAGGGAACCTCCTCCTGTACCGTCGGGTGAGGTCATAAAAACGGACTTTTTAGGGTGTCCGTCTCCTCGGACCATCTGATGTAAGGTTTCTCAGCGTCTCAGCCTGTACTGACTCATTGACCCGTGAGTAACCTCGATTCTGAGTTTCGGCTATACTAAGATTATTGGATAAAGAATAAGAGAGAGAGGTATACATTGAGGTGTGTGTGTGTGTGTGTATATGTGTATATGAGAACGATCAAAGGACTACAGAATTAATGTACACAAAGAGACGTTTCTTCTTTCGTGACTTGAAAAGGTCTTTCTTCCCTTCGACTCCACCGGCCCTCCACTCACCACCTCGACACTCCACCAGGTCTTCCACAACAACCTGTCTCCACCTCTTTTAACAGGGAAAGAGGTAGTTATCGGTCGGTCAAGACAGAGAAGATTTTCTGAGACCCTCACGAGGGGGGACGACACAATGACTCAGGGCACAACCCTACGTCGGACGGGGAGTGTGTAAGGTTCACCGAGACGTAAGACTGAAATCGACGACCTGTCCGTCAATAGGAGTACCTATTCTGTTTCCCTCGGGTCTTTCTTGGTTTTTAGGTGTATGAACTCGGACCTCTCCTGGACGGTGGACCCTCGGATCCACCTCATACCGTTTTTGTCTTAGAAATTACTCTCTGAAGTACTTTTTGTCACCTTTAGTCTTCCGAACCCCAGTTCATCTACTACAACCTGTTCGAACGAGAGATCTGGAGTCAGAAAACGTAGTACTTTACTCTCGTACCGGGAGCTCCGGAGACGGATCGAACACAAGGATACTGTGTTGAAGGCCGGGGAGAGGGACGGGGGTGGTGGTGGTTGTCGGACAACGGACTCTACACTACACAGGGTCCTCCCGTCCCAACCTTCGGTACAGGACCCTGTAGGTGAGAAGTTTTGTTGGACGGTCTGACCACCCCGTGGTTCATCAAAAAGTTTCTTGGTGTCATAGAGCAGGAGGACTCCCGTTTAAGTCTCTGTCAGGAAGTCTCTTCCCTACCGATTAGAATCTGACTCAGGTTTATGTCTAAACTAAATGGTTGTGTCAGGTCAACGAGTCCCCTTTTTTTATAATACTCAGTAAACATAGCTTCTGATTACTCAGAAGCTATGTTTACTCTTTCGACCAACGGGTATATCTGTATCCGAATCGGTCGTTTCCTATCAAACAGAAAGTCGTCGGACGTTTCCGTGGACCTACGGAAGTGTTTCGTGTCACATGTTCACACACCCGTATTCCCGTACACACGCGAACACGTGTGTGTGTGTGTCTGTGTGGGTGTATCAGAGAGTGATGACTTAATTAGTTCAACCTAGAGTGGATACCCTTTAGACTTAAAATTGTAATTTAATCGTTTATCAGTTCCGTGAATCAAGTGAAACGAAAATAACCAAAACGGTATCCATGCCTAACCTTTCACCATAGGAAAGAAAGTCGGTTGTTTGCCAGAGGGTGGGTTGGTGGAGGATTCCTACTTATACAAAGATAGAGTAAACGTAGGTTAATAATCTCGTAACTTCGATGTCAGTACATCTATGAGAAATATAAGAGACCTTTTAATTTAATGTTTTCAAAAAGATACAACGTTAAATACAAGACCAACCTCGGAAAAAAAAAAAAAAAAANNAAAAAAAAAAAAAAAAAAGGCCATAAGACCGTTTATAGTCAGACACCCTGAATTACTTAAGAACTCGTAACTAAGGATCCCCCCTATCGTACGTCTCATATAACCTTTTATCTCTTTGAGTCGGATTACAGTTTTACAAAGTGGAAGAGAGTGGGTTCGGAATGTGTGTGTGAACCCTTTCAGGACACCTGAGGTCCGTTGACTAGAGACGTCCGTGGACAGATCTGTCGATTCACTTCACCTCCCTACGGACGTCTTTCGATGTGGAAAACTTATATAATTCACTACCTATGGAAACCTAGATCTATAAAAGACATTAGACAACAAAATCCCTTTTAGTTTTCAGTCACAGTCGGAGGTCGGACCGGTAATGGGTCAAGGAATTTCGACCATAGTGACGGAGGTGGTCCCTATCTTCAGTATCTGACTGTCAGAGGACTAGACAAATTAAACCCAAAGTATATGGGGTACTTGTCATACTTTTCCGTTTTACTATCCTATGACTTTCTCCTTGAGGGGTCCAGTCATCCACGGGTTATACGATGACCTCTAGTCACCTTTTTAGTGAGGTCTTTCTTACTTCCCTACCTCGGTTTCGTTTTTGTTGTGGGTCGACACCTACACTGACCAATATCTTCGTTCCAGGTTACGACATTTCTCGTTATAACGTATCCTTGGACTTTGCAGTCCAGGTACTTACTTCCGTTTAACCTTCACCACTTTGTTCTCTGCCGTTCCCACTTGCAGCTGTAAGATCCTTAGTCGCTGATTTTACCTGACCTTACCCACCTAAATTGAGTCTACTGGTAATATAGATGGTGACGCCCGTCCTTAGGGAGTCTTCTTTACCTCATCGGTAGTACCAGTTGTTTTCTCAGGTTTTACGTCATGAACCTACGTTAAAGAGTTATAGTGTCAATAGGTTCAGATACGGGGTTGGTCATTGTGACTTCTTCGACTTCAACTTACAAAAATACTTCTGGATGTTCTGGAAAATCTTGATTGTGGGTTTTTTCTACAGGAAAAGTAATATCCCCTTACCTTACGTTTTCATCCTTCAGTTCTTTGTGGACCTCATTGTCCGTTTAAACCGGAACCTTACACCTTACTTCGTCCCGTTTCTGATTATCTCAAAACGGTTCTTTTACGTGATCAGTATCGTTTGTGGGAGAAGGTTGTTGTGTTCTCTTGTGAGATGCGCACCTGTAGTGGTCTACCAGTTGTGACTTTAGTCTAACTAATATAAGAAAGGTCGGTTTCTACCTCTTCGAGATATGTCAGTTGTTTTTGTTCTGGTCCTCGACTGACACCGAGTCTAGTACTTGAGGAATAATGGTTTAAGTCTGAATTTAACTTCTTTCATCCCTTTTGGTGATCTGGTAAGTCCATACTGGATTTAGTTTAGGGAATACTAATATGTCACCTTCACTCTTTATCTAAATTCCCGGATCTAGACTATCTATCTCACGGACTACTTAATACCTTACTCCAAACACTGTAACATGTCCTCTGTCCCTAGTTCTAATAGGGGTACCTTTTCTTTACGTTTTTTCGTTTTACCGACAGACCCCTCCGGAATGTTTATCGACACTTTTCTTCTGTCCACTTTTCGTTTCCTCTTTTCCTTTCTATATTCGTAGACTTACGTCTCAAGGTTTCTTATCGTTCTTCTCTATTCTTTCGGAAGAAGTCGCTAGTTACGTTTCTTTATCTCCTTTTGTTGTCTTACCCTTTCTGATCTCTAGAGAAGTTCTTTTAATCTCTATGGTTCCCTTGTAAAGTACGTTTCTACCCGAGCTATTTCTTGTCTTTACCAGACCTGGATTGTCTTCGTCTTCTATAATTCTCCACTGTTCTTATGTGTCTTCTTGACATGTTTTTTCTAGAAGTGTTGGGTCTATTAGTGCTACCACACTAGTGAGTGGATCTCGGTCTCTAGGACTTTACACTTCAGTTCACCCGGAATCTTTTGTAGTGATGCTTGTTTCGATAACCTCCACTACTTTAAGGTCAACTCGACAAAGTTTAGGACTTTCTACTACGACACTTTCACGACGTGAGTTATACGGTCGTTTAAACCTTTTGAGTCGTCACCGGTGTCCTGACCTTTTCTAGTCAAAAGTAAGGTTAAGGTTTCTTTCCGTTACGGTTTCTTCCGAGTTTGATGGTGTGTTAACGTGAGTAGAGTGTATGATCATTTCATTACGAGTTTTAAGAGGTTCGGTCCGAAGTCGTTATGTAATTGACACTTGAAGGTCTACAAGTTCGACCAAAATCTTTTCCGTCTCCTTGGTCTCTAGTTTAACGGGTTGTAGACGACCTAGTACCTTTTTCGTTCTCAAGGTCTTTTTGTAGATAAAGACGAAATAACTCATACGGTTTCGGAAACTGACACACCTAGTGTTATTTGACACCTGTTAAGAAGTTCTCTACCCTTATGGTCTGGTGGACTGGACGGAGAACTCTTTAGACATACGTCCAGTCCTTCGTTGTCAATCTTGACCTGTACCTTGTTGTCTGACCAAGGTTTATCCTTTCCCTCATGCAGTTCTGTCATATAACAGTGGGACGAAGAAATTGAAGATACGTCTCATGTAGTACTCTTTGCGACCTGACCTTCTTTGTGTTCGACCTTAGTTCTAACGGTCGTCTTTATAGTTATTGGAGTCTATACGTTTACTGTGGTGGGAATACCGTCTTTCACTTCTCCTTGATTTTTCGGAGAACTACTTTCACTTTCACCTCTGACTTTTTCAACCGAATTTTGAGTCGTAAGTCTTTTACTTCTAGTACCGTAGTCCAGGGTAGTGAAGTACCATTTATCTACCCCTTTGTCACAGTCTGAAATAAAAAGACCCGAGGTTTTAGTGACTTCTACCACTAACGTCGGTATTTTAATTTTCTGCGAATGAGGAACCTTCTTTTCAATACTGGTTGGATCTATCATATAAGTTTTCGTCTCTGTAATGAAACGACTTATTCCAGGTAGATCAGTTCCGATACCAAAAAGGACACCAGTACATATTTATACTCTCAACCTGACACTTCTTCCGACTCGTGTCTTCTTAACTACGAAAACTTGATACCACAACCTCTTCTGAGAACTCTCAGGGAACCTGACGTTCCTCTAGGTTGGTCAGGTAAGACTTCCTCTAGTCGGGACCCTAAAGAAACCTTCCTTACTACGATATCGACTTTGAGGTCATAAAACCGGTGGAGTACGCTTCACAACTGGTTGACCTTTTCTGAGACTACGACCCTCCCTAACCCCCGTCCTCCTCTTCCCCTGCTGTCTCCTACTCTACCGACCTACCGTAGTGACTGAGCTACCTGCACTGAGACTCACTTGAGGTACCAACCACTACGTGACCCTCCGGACCTCACGACGCTAAGTACCCCAGCGTTTCTCAGTCTGTACTGACTCACTGACTTGACTTGACTATATGTATATCGTTTGTAAAGTGATAAAGCTCTGCAGTGTTTCTTTTTAGGTCTAAATCTGAAGGAAGTTTGTAGACTTCCATATTGTCGTGACTCAACTGTAAGTTGAACTATGGTTAAATCACCACAACCCTTCATCGAGGGAACTTTGTCCAGTCCCCATGTGAGTCGTTAAAAGGTGGTAGGAATCATCACCACTGAAGACCTACCTCCGGGTTGTGGTAAACGGTAAAAAAAAATTTTTAGTGTGTATACGAAGAACAAAAAGAACACCCTCTCTTTATATAGAGAGATGATGTTTTAGATAATTTTCCTCCTCTTATCTTTATCTGGACCTCTGGATTATAAAGTTATTTCCCCTTCTTGTATAAAGAATCTCGTCCATTTTGATATAAAGACGAATAAAAGGTTTCCCTCACGAAATTGTCTAAAAAGAATTCGGACCGGACGGAATAAACTAAAACTATGAACGGAACCTGGGACCCCCGTAAACTTAAACTCTGGGAACTGAGTGTAGAGTCGGAATCTCTAAAAATCCTTTTGGGACTGTACTTCGTCCAGGGGAGTGTGACTGTGTCGAGGGAGTGGATCCCCACGAGTCTCAGCCTGCGGGAAGGTTTGGGTCTTCGACCCTGGGACAGAAGACAACGATTGTCAGACGAGGTCGTGGAGAGTGAAGATATTCAGGACTTCAAGTTACGATCGGTAGTCAAATTCTCGACCCTGGGGTGAGAGATATCTCCCTGGGAAGTCTCCATTGTCGAGGCTCCAAGTGAGGGTTCACAGAACCACTACGGTCGACTAACCGTGGTGAGTGAAGGATAATCTCTGAGGACACATGGATATTCTTTGAAGAGTCTACCGAGTTCACTATTTCTTAAATGGTCGTCACTTCCTCTGTACTCTCTACACCCAAACTAGGGGTCCAACCCTTCTAGGGGACCTCCTCCTTTACCGTTGGGTGAGTTCTTAAGAACAAACCCTTTAGGGTATCTGTCTCCTCGGATCCCCCGATGTCAAATACCCCGATGGTTCTCAGTCTGTGCTGACTCGTGTGTTTGTCCACATAGATATTGGACCCAGCAAGGACTCAAGGTATCAGAGAGGTTGGAGAATCAAACAGAATCGAGTGACATATAGGAGGTGGGTGATGAAGACGACCCGTAATGAGATTTTTTTCTACTCCCTGACTTTAGGTGACCTCTTTACTTCCTGATACAGGATCTCGAACTTTATTTACAGTATTAGTTGGGTCTGTTCTCTTCATTGACCACCCCCCGGAAAGTGTCCACCCGACTCCTTAAGACCAAGACAGGTGGTGGACCGTGGAGAAAAACAAGTATATTTGTTGTACTTATTTGTAAAGGTTTTTCCGGTATACGACAGAAACTTTGAATGTAATGTCCCGGGTGGACCAACTATTCCGAGAACACGATCTTTCCTACCTATCTTAGGTCCCGTCCAGGTGTAAAGTGGTCTGAGTCTCACGAATACTCCTTGGTCGTAGAACTGGACGTACGAGGGTGAAAAACGTAGAAAGTTCCTCGTCCACCTACTTGATTTTGCACGAACTTTCACTTTCAGCGAGTCAACACAGGCTGAGAAACGTTGAGGTACCTGGCATCGGACGGTATGAGGAGACAAGTACCCTAAGAGGTCTGTTCTTGTGACCTCACCCAACGGTACGGGAGGAGGTCCCCTAGAAGGACTAGGTCCTAAACTTTTACCCAGAGGGAGGAACGTCCGTCAAAAACAAAACAAAACAAAACAAAATGGTAAACTCGGTGGTCCCTTCGGGGTACAAATCTGTGGTTTTCTGTCAGAAGGAGACCCTTCTAAGACTTGGACTTCGGGTTTCTCTACACTAGAGGACCTTCCTGTCAATAAAATTCAGGACCCCTACGGCGTCACTCCACGGAGATCCGACTCAGTGGAGGAATGACCCGAGAGAAAGACAAGGGTGGGTTTGTAGTATCGTCTGTGGTAACCGTCGACGGTACTGAGGGTTTCACCTCCGACACGTGGTGTACCTCAGTCGTATCCTATAAAACTCTTTCTTTGGACAGTTTTGTATTGAAGAGTGAACAGAGTCGGACCTCGTAATACCCTTCCTTAGACACGACGCTCACCCGCAGGGACGGAGAAGGACAGACCGTGGTAAAGTAATCCTCGTCATGAAGGTCTCTGATTATGTCTGTTTGACAACGTCTATACAGAGGGTGGGTCGTCCACACCACCGTAGGTAGACCTCCGGGTCCACTCGAATTTGGTATCCTGTTAAGTTCTTCATCTACCTCAATCATAACTGTTGATGTAGGACCGGTTCCTGTCGATTAAAGAATGTGGACCTTTGTGTTTAGGTCTAGGTACGACTCCACTTAGGACCAAGATCCAATCTCAGTGATCTTACCGACGGCGTGTTACTTTTTTTCCGTAAGAATGGGGACCAACGGGGGTGGAGAATAGACACCGGAGTTGGAGAGAGAGGGTAGAGGATCAACCGAACAAACAAAGAGGGAATAAGACTAAAGATTATAAACTGAAATTGAAACAACAGTGGAGGAAGAGGAAGGGAATATCTAAGGGGACTATATAAAGAATTTTTTTTTAATATAACCTCATATCGGACGTTACGTCCTCTGAACCCAAACTAGGGACCCACCGTTTCTAGGGGACCTCCTCCCGTATCTTTGGGTGAGGTTATAATAACGGACCTCTTTGGGGTTCCTGTCTCCTCGACCCGTCAGATGTCAGGTACCACAGTGTTTCTCAACCTGTACCGACTCGCTGATTCGTGTCGTACATCAACTAATTTCCCCGAAGACTCCATAGTGATTACCATTTCTTGGGTGGACGGTTACGTCCTCTGTAGTCTCAGAGCCCAAGTTGGGGACCCAGTCCTTCTAGGGGCCCTCCTCCCCTACCGTTGTATGGAGTCATAAGAACGGACCTCTTAGGATACCTGTCTCTTTGGACCCTCCGATGTCAGGTACCCCAGTGTCTCTCAGTCCGTACTGACTTCACGGAATCGTACGTACGTGCGTCGTTTGTCATACTCGAACCTGAACCATTGTTAGACTGTTTATGAAAACCGTAGTGAGAATGGGAAGAAGGACTGGTCTTACCTGTTCTCTACGGATCCCTACATCGTAAGTGACATACCGTAAACTTCTTTCAGTGTACTCTTCCTGTCTTCCCGTCTTACTATCCTCTTTGATCCGAGGACGCACCGCGACACCTCGATGGCTTAGACTAGATCTAACGGTAAGGAACTAAAGGACAGTCCAATATCAGAGATGTCGACGACCAAAAGGCAATGAAAAGTCGGTTTGAGTAAAGATTACCTATGGCTTCGGGACAGAGAAACGAGGGTCCAAAACACTCTTTGGACCGGAGTCCACAGATTATGATACCCGACTTAATATTGTGCGGGGCGGGGGACGGTTGGGGAGGGTGGGGGCGGTTTAAGGATACAACTTCAGGATCGGGGCAATTGAGTCTGACACTGGTATAAACCTGTATTCCAGAAATTTCTCCATTAGTTCAATTTTACTCCAGAATCTAATCTAATCTAATCTCACCCGGGATTAGGTCATAATAACCACAGGAATACTCTTCCCCCCCTTAGACTTGTGTCTGCATAGGTGTCTCCCTTCCACTTACTCTTCTGTACCCCTCTTCTTCCGGGAGATGTTCGGTTCCTGTCTGTAAACCCTGTCTAAGAAGGGAGCGTCGGGAGCCTTCGGTTTGGACTTCTGGGAAACTAGAGTCTGAAGGTCGGAGGTCTCAATGCTCTTTATTTAAAGCCGAAAACTTCAGTGAGTCAGACACCAGGTAACAATACCGTCGAGATCGACTGATTGTGTGTGTAGACATAAAGGAAGGAAACCGTAGAATAGGAGAGAGGTATTCCCCGAATCGTCAACCTGATGAGTGTAGATGTAGTAAAGAAATTTTTATTTAAGGAGACCACTAATAATACCCGTGATATCAAACTCTTGGTGAAAATCAAATTTCAGAATGTCTTTTTTTATTTTATCATATCTTTATTTGAGAGGACTGTCCAATCCCCCCTCTCTCATGACCCCCGTTCCCATCTGACTTCACTGGGGTCCTCTCACTCCACGAAGTCCCCTTCTGATACTCGGTTCTGAGATTTCATCCTTTCGTTATCCACACAAACCCCCAATACTATTATTATTCCTCTTGGGGTCAGTCGTAGCACATTGTGAAACATCGAATACACCGTTAAAATGAAGGTGACAGAAGGTAATTTAGGAGTGGACAGTCCTAATGTCCCCTCCAATGTCCAATGGACATTGGGGTACACCTTCAATGATAAAATAAGAGAATTGTGTCCCATTCTGTGTTTCAGATCTATAATCTTTCTCGTACACGTTCAACAATTCCAGAGATACCAAAACCCCCCGCCCGTTGGTCTTTCGAGTCAACGCTCTTGGTGGAGCAGAGTACGGTGCCACTTCCTTCGACATAGAGGACGTCGTGGTGTCGAGAGACGGACGGACAGAGACCCGACTGTATCCTCTTCCCTCTTCTCACTTCCTCAGTAGTTATTACCAAGGAACACTGTCGGGATCCTACCTCCCTTGTATCCTGGACCTTCCGAAAGAGGGAAGGTAGACATATGAATCCTGGGTAAAGGTTTCCTATGTTTCATCGTTGGTTGTCAGTCCATCACGACTACCCTTTTCTACCCCTTTTCTGAGGTCCTCAATAGGGAGTAAGATAGGGTAATTCCTCCGAGGGAGAAGGGGTGGTCGGAGTGAGGTCGGGTGAACCCTAAACATGTCCGGTCCTGAAGTCGGAACTCTACTTTTAGGAAAGAAATGTAGGCATACGTCGTCATTTTTCCGTTAACCTCTCACTACCTCTAACACTGGTCGGACTTGTGACGACTTCGGTACCGTGAATCTCATCTGACTACCTCAGATTCATATACACAAGGACGGACAGATACGTAGATAGTCAGAAAGACAGACAGTAGGTGGATATATAGATACGAAGAATGCTATGTATAAACTCCGATGAATATTTTACAAGTACTATATTTTCTTTATCAGTTCCCTCAATGACCCGACTCCTCGGATATTTTCCTTTTATACCCACCTTTTCATTTTTATTCATATGTCTGGTAGTCCACGTCTGGTATTCTAAACAACGTCATCTGCCAAGGGTTCATACTGACCCGAAGGACCGGTGGTTTTCAATATTCCTCGTTTGACGGGAATTACCATTTTTCTTTCTTTCTTCGTCTTCTTACGGTCAAAATTCGTCTTGTCCAAAATGACTACTACTCTGGGTTCTCCTTAAAGAGGGTGCCCAGAAACACTTCTTATGTAACACGATATCTCCCTTTGTAAGATCCGTTATAGGGGTTTTACTGTAAAAAACCGGATAATTAGACTCGGAGAGTTACCGTATCACGGTTTCTCATCTCCTTTTCGTTTCACCAGGATTACTTCGTAAAAGTACCACAAGACTCGTTTTCGAGTGTAAAGTTGAAGTATTTTGTCCCAGAATTTACACTTCCACGTGTGTAAAGAGTACATGAGAAACTCTTATGTAGTTTTTAAATAAGGGTCATATCTATTACGTCCGAAGAGACCACCAAGTCTACCATTTCTTAGGTGGACGTTACGTCCTCTGAGCTCAAGTTAACCACTCAACTCTTTTAGGGGTCTCTTCTTTTATCGTTGGGTGAGGTCGCAAGAACGGACCTCTTAAGATACCTATCTCTTAGAACCACCCGATATCAAGTACCCCATCGTTTCTCAGTCTGTACTGACTTACAGATTGAAGTTTAAAATTTCTGGACCTTAGTATCTCTCATACAAGAGGATGGTATTATTTTGATTGATCTTTATTCATCGTTTTTCTACTGGTCTTTCAGAGGTTTGGTACCTCTTATATGTTATGTGAAGGTTTATCACTAGCCAGTTTCCTGTAAAAAATTTTATGTTAATTGATTTACTTTTGTTTTTTTAAATATAGTTATTTATGTATATAATCTTTTTTCCTTTTTTTTAGAGTTATTAGATTCGAGGGTACAATTTTAATTATCTTCTATCTTTCGTTTTATTTGAGTTTCGTTTGTCTTCCTTCTTTTATCGTTTCTCGTCTTTAATTACTTTAATTTTGGTCCTTTTTTAATTTCTTTTAGTTACTTTGTTTCTCGACTAAGAAACGTTAATCTTTTAACTAATTAGAGATCGTTGTATCCGTTTCATTTTTTCTCATGATTATAGTCCTTAATTTATACCCTTATAGTAATATCCGGGACATTTGTGTGTATATCTTTTGTTATCATTCCCTTAAGATACTTGTTGAGATATGTGTAGTTATATTATTAAATCTATTTTACCTGACTAAATGAGGTCTTTGTGTCTGAATGGTGTTTTGTCTTTTATCTTTTAAACTTATCAGGCATCGATAATCTCTTTAATATTAGTATTAAAATTTTGAGAACTTTTTCTTTAGAGGTCTGGGTCCACCAAAATGACCTCTAAAGATGGTTTACAAATTTCTTCTTAATTGTAATTAAATAAGGTCTTTATTTCCTTTCCTCCCTTCCGTAGACTAAAATAGAATAATTCGGTTATAATATAATGTGACTATAGGTTTGGTTTCTTTATACTCTACTTTCTTTCTTTTCTGTTCACTTTCTCCTTTTCTTTTTTGGATGTTTACATATAAAGATCATTATATCCACGATTTTAAAAATTTTATAATTGTGTATATTAAGTCCTTATGTATTTTTCTTAAGATGTGGTACCGGTTCATCCCGAATAAGGTTCCTACATTCTGGTCAAGTAATAATTTTTTAATTACATTGTATGGAACACACACACACACAAGTCAAAACAGACTGAGAAACACTGGTGCACCTGAAGTCGGGTGGTGCGAAGAGACAGGTACCTTAAGAGGTCCGTTCTTATGATCTTACCCGAAGGTGACGGAAGAGGTCCCTAGAAAGTCTGAGTCCCTATTTTCGACACAGAGGACACTGAGGGGACGTAACCGTCTGTCTATGAAATGGTGACTCGGTGGACCCTTCGGGGTTAGTATGGAATGATTAATAGATTTCTTCTTTTTAGTACATTTATCTACATCCCTTCGTAAACTGTTTTAATTCACACGTAAATATTGTTTTAGTCCTTTTATCCTTATCTTCCTTTGAAAGAGTTGAAAGTATTACTCATAGATATTTTTGGATCTCCACTAGAATATAAATTGCCACTTTCTGACTTACAACAGAGGGATTCTGACCTCTGTTCCGTTCCTATAAATACGAATAGTGAGTGTAAGTTGTATCGTGACCTATAGGATCAGTACGTTATTCCGTTTTTTCCTTTCGTTTCTGTGTGTCTAGTCTTCTCTTCTTTATTTTGACTGGGATAAAAGTACACCGTACTAATAGATGTATCATTTAGTGGTCTGATTTAGTTTATTTGTTTACTTATATATTCTTATGGAGTGTCTTGACTCAAGTCTTTTCGAAGTACTACGTTCTACTTGTTTGTTTTTAATTAACATCAGGTTATATGATCGTTATTTTTATACTTAAGGTTTTAATTTTTTATGTCATATTAAATTTCAGTGAGTTTTTTGTACTTTACTCACATTTAGATCTTTTTTTATACACACCTTGAACATACGTCTTTTGATACTTTACGACTACTTTATGTAAAAACTTCAGAATTTATTTACCTCTCTGTCACAAATACCTAATCTTCTGAGATGTATCTTTTTTAAAAGGGACTTAACTATATGTCTAAATTATGTTAGACGTATCTTTGGGATCCTTCTAAAAAAATGATATATATCCATTCTAATAAGATTTTACATATACCCTTCCGCTTTCTCGGTGTAATCGATTTGGTCAAACTATTTCTTGTCATGTAACTCTCCTTAGTCATATGAGTTAAACTTCTGAATTAATATATCGATATTATTTAGTTCTAACACACCAACCTATCTCTGTGTATTTATTTACTTTGTCTTATCCCTTACGTCTTTCTCTGGATGTATTTATATCGGTTGACTAAAAATTGTTTCCGTATTTTCTTTAAGTCACCTCCTTACTAGTGGAAAAGTTGTTTACCACGACTTCGTTAACCTAAAGGTACTCGTTTATTTATTTGAAAATGGTTTCAAAGTTTAGAATGTGTTTTATTAAATTTCATAGTATTTTGATTTATACTTTGATTTTGATATTTTGGAAATCTTTAGTAAAAATTTTAGAAACTCTAGATTTAGATCCGTTTTCAAGAATCCGAACTGTGGTTTACGTGTTACGTATTTTTCTTTTAAATCATTTGATCTATAGTAATTTTACTTTTTGAAAACGAGTCATCGTCTAGGACGACCCGAAGGACTACCGAGTCACCATTTCTTAGACGGACAATTATGTCCTCTACACTCACACTATGAACCCAGTCCTTCTAAAGGATCTCTTCCTTTACCGTTGGATGAGGGTATAAGAACGGACCCTTCAGGGTACCTGTTTTCTCGGACCGTCCGATATAAGGTACCTCCCTGTCTTCTCAGTCTGTGTTGAATCACTGATTCGTTGTTCTGGGACAATTCTCTCACTTTTTATATTCAATACAGTTTATAGTCGTGATGGGTTACAATAGATGTCTAAATTAGGTTAGGGATGGTTCTAAGGTCACGATAAAAGATCGTCCTTATCCTTTTTGAGTAGAATTTTATGCATACCTTAAAGTTTCCTGGGACTTATTAGAGTTGTTGGAACTTTTTCTTGTCTCAACCTCCTGTGTTCGAAAGACTAAAGTTTTGAATGATGTTTCGATTCCAATTGTTTTGTCACACCTTGATGTAAGGTGTGTGTCTGATTGTGTTATCTCTCATGTCTTCATTTGGCAATATATGCACCGGTTTACTAGCAGCTATCTCACGGTTCGGTTAAGTTACCCCTTTTCTATCAAAAAGTGTTTACTACTACCCTTTAGAACCATAGATGTCCGTATTCCTACTTCGAGTTGGAAATGTGTTTTTAATTGAGTTATTCTAGGTGTGGATTTATATTCTGAATTTTGGTATCGTGAGTACCTTCTTTCGTAACCTGTTTTACGGCGTTGAACCTCGCACAATTATTAATGAGTGTATGCGGAGATCTCCGCATCTTTCTTATTCTTTTCGGCTCAGTCTTTTTTTCTCTTTTTTATTGTTGTCTCTTTAGTCCGAAGTGCTTTTAAAATTTTAAAACACAGAGTTTTCTGTGATAATTCTCCCCATTTTTCCGTTGGATGTCTTACTCTCTTTTATAAACTTTTAGTATATAGACTATTCCCCAATTATAGGTCTTATACGTCTCTTAAGAAATTTGAGTTGTTGTTTTTGTTGATTGGTTAAGTTTTGACTCGTTTATCAAACTTGTCTACCAAGAGTTTATTTTTTTTTTTTTTCTTTCTTTCTTTCTTTGTATGATTACTGGTTATTCGTTTATTTCTCTACGAGTTGTAATCATAAGTAATCCCTTTACGTTCAGTTTTAACGTTATTGTGGAGTGTGGATAGTCCTACTAATAATAATTTTTTTTTTTTCTTTCTTTCTTTTCTTCACAACCGTTCTTGTACCTCTTTAGTTTTGGGAACACGTGATGACCATCTTTTTATTTTACGATGTTGAACACCTTTTTTTAAAGGAGTTTTTTAATTTTCATCTTAACGATATACTGTTCGCCAGTACATACCTAAACTCTCAACCTGACACTTCTTCCGACTCGCGGCTTCTTAACTACGAAAACTTGTCACCACAACCTCTTCTAAGAACTCTCAGGGAACCTGACGTTCCTTTAGGTCGGTCAGGTAGGATTTCCTCTAGTCAGGACCCATAAGTAACCTTCCTGACTACGACTCCGACTTTGAGGTCATGAAACCGGTGGAGTACACTTCTCAACGGAGTAACCTTTTCTGGGACTACGACCCTCCCTAACCCCCGTCCTCCTCTTCCCCTGCTGTCTCCTACTCTACCTACCTACCGTAGTGACTGAACTATCTGTACTCAAACTCACTTGAGACCCTCAACCACTACCTGTCCCTCCGGACCACACGACGTTAAGTACCCCAGCATTCCTCAGTCTGTGCTGACTCTCTGACTTGACTTGACTTGACTATACTGGGTCCTTAAGATGACAACTCTTATAAGGGGGGTTTTACCTTTCGTCCCTAAGTCCCTCTATAAACATGTGGGTACAAATATCGACGTAATAAGTGTTATCGATTCTACACCTTCGTTGGATTCACAGGTAAGTATCCATTTCTCTATTTGTTTCATGTATTTTTACTTATAATGAGTCCCATCCGTAGGGACCACCGGACGTTACGTCCTCTGGGCCGAACCCTTCTAAGGGACCTCTTCCCTTACCGATGGGTGAGGTCGTAAGAACGGATGTCTTAGGGTACTTGTATTCTTAGACTGGTTGATATGAGGTACCCCAGTGGTTTTCAGTCTGTGCTGACTCGTTGATTGTGAACACGAAAAAGAAATGTTTCCTTTCTTTAAAACTGTGAACAATGTTTTACCAATTCGAAACTCCTGTAATACGATTCACTTTACGTGTTCAGTTTGTGTGTGTGTGTGTGTGTGTGTGTGTGTGTGTGTGTGGGGTGTTTTGTTTATGACATATTAAGGTGAATACACTCTACAAATCTGTCAGTTTGGTTTCCTCGTCTTTCAGTTTGGAACTAACGACACCCCAACGTCTTACCACACAATAATAAATTACCCATATCTCAAAGTCAAAACGTTCTACTTTTCTTAAACCTCTATCTAGTACTACTACCAACGTGTTACACTTATGTGGGTTATGGTGACTTTCTATGTGAATTTTTACTAATTTTATCATTTTAAATATAAAACACATAAAATGGTGTTTTAAAACTCTTTTAATTGAGTTTTTTCCAGTATCTGTATTTTCATTTTGATTTTGATATTTTAAAAATCTTTTGTATTTTTTAAAACATAACTTCCGATTCGTTTTAAAGAATCCGTACTGCGGTTTACCTGTTGTACACTTTTCCTTTTAATTATTTAAAATAGAGTAGTTATACTTTTGGAAAAGAAGAAACTGTATAGGATAATCCTTTTACTTTTCTATTCGATATTTTATCCACTTGTACCCGAAGGGACCACCGAGTGTGTCATTTCTTAGACGGACGTTATACCCTCTGGGTCCAAGCTAGGGACCCAGACCTTCTAGGGGACCTCTTCCCTTGTCGATAGGTGAGGTCATAAGAACGGACCTCTTACAGTACCTGTCTCCTCGGACCGTCCACTGTCAAGTACCTCAACGTTTCTCGACCTGTGTTGACTCTCTGATTGAGAAAGTGAAAGTCCACTTGTGTAAACGTTTGACGTATAGGTTGTTGCTCCTAATCATAGATCTAACATATTTCTTGATAGTTTTGAGTCACCATACCTGAAGGGACCACCAGGTTACCGATTCTGAAATACCGGGGTGTCGTCCCCCGGATTCAAACTAGAGACTAGTCCCTTACTCTAGAGTGTACGGTGTCGATTTCTAGGACGGACGGTTTTAGTTCAAGTTTCCAGGACACACGGTGTTGATTTTGGGTCACATCGGTCTGTTTATTTATTAAAATTTGTCATTTGGTGTCGAAACCAAATAGGGGGTGGGTTTTTTTGGGAGTCACCATTCTTTTTATTTGTCATATTAATCTTTTACCAGTTGTGTATATGTCTCTGTAAAGTGACTGCTATACATGTCTACCGTTTCTTCGTGTTCATTTCTATGGGTTGTAGTGACCGGTAATCCTTTATCTTTAATTTTTGGTGTTACTCTATAATATATGAGGATAGTCTCACCATTTTTACTTTTTATCACTGTCCTGGTTCACAATCACTGATACGTTTCTTAGACTTAGTGAGTATGTAACCACTACTCTTACAAGTTACTTACCATGTCAGTGAGATCTTTGATCAAACAGCCAAAGAAGTTTATTTTGGTTTGCACGTAGATGCACCGATACAATGGGTCTCTTTAATTTTGAATACGTCTGTGTTTATAGATATCTACTTACAAATATCGTCAAAATAAGTATTATCTTTGACCCTTAGGGTACCTGTCTCTCCGGACCACTCAATGTCAGGTTCCCCAGTGTTTGTCAGATACTGACTCATGTGTGTGTGTGTGTGTGCGTGTGTGTATGTGTGTGTGTGTGTGTGTGCACTTTGGAATCATATTTTAGATTATATACTACTTGTAAGGTTTTACATAGTTCTAATAGTAATAGTAGAGCCGATTGTTCACCGTCTCGGTAACAGGGTCCTCAAGGTCGGACCCTGTAAGACTACGTTACAAGTGTAAGACTATAAGCAAGGACTGTCAACTTAAGAGGGTGTCGTTATGGTGTTTCCAGAAGGACTATCTACCCTTTCCCTCTTCCCTCTTTTCTCCCGGGATCGAGACGCGTAGAGTCGAGTATGGTCGACAAGACTGAGTGGGATGTTTGCCACTCCGGGATCTTCAGTCGTCAAAGTGTATCGAGAAGGGTATGGAGAGAGGGGATGTAGAGACTGGGTGTAGGGATGGTGTCAACGTACGGGAGTAAAGTATCACTTTTTTTCTCTTTCTGATCTCCTTTCCTCCACGGACCACTTCTAATGTGTCGACTAATCTTTGATTTGGGTCCGGAAAGTTAGCGAGGTGACGGAGATGATCCTTT
The DNA here is from genome assembly GCA_006410555.1 of Capra ibex. Lineage (NCBI taxonomy): Eukaryota > Metazoa > Chordata > Mammalia > Artiodactyla > Bovidae > Capra > Capra ibex. The sequence continues at coordinate 48,353,821 of SJYO01046538.1, forward strand.
ATCAAAGTACCACTGGGAAAGAACCACTTGTCACGTGGACGACCATAGTTACTCCACGGTCCGTCAAGTGCCTTCTCCTCTATCTGCCTGTGGTAGTGCTGCCCCTTTCTGAACGGAACCCAGGACTTACTTGTCTCATGTAGGGATTCATCTCCGCTCACCCTTTCTGTCGTATCTGGTGTCTCGTTTAATTTTTCATCTTACCTCCACCTCTCCTTATACACACCTACCTTTTACCCGTCGGTACTAGGATCTCGGGGACAAGTGCGACTAGGGATTGTCTGGAGTCGAGACATTCGAAAGGGTAAAAGTTTTACTCTATTAACGAGAGAAAGAGAATCCAGTCACCGTTACGTTCTTGCTCTATTCTTAACCTCGAAAGGAATGTTTGACCCTTCTCTACCCAGAGTGTACCCTAACGACAATCGTCTTCTACTCAAACCCCTTAGAACTGTTAGTCCGACACCTCAGACCTGTCCTTGGAGATCCTTGGACCTCACCATTTCCAAAGAAGATCCACATCGGTCAAGTTTAAGACGGTCGTCCCTTCTGTCGTAGTCCAGGTGTGGTACTGGGTGTATCAGTCTATCATCATTTCTAGTGGTACTGTGTTTTCCGTTTGAACGTAACCTACAATTTCGGACCCTCCTGGGACCGGGACGTGAGTAACAGTGTTAGGGGGGGCCCGAGAGGGTCCCAGGGGAGAATCAGAGGTTTATCCCTAATTGTGAGTCCGGAGAGGTGTAACTCAATCTTACACGAACCCTTTGACATTTCGTGACAGGGGTACCTTCCCTACCACCGAAACTCCTCGTTTCTGTGGACCCGGTGTCTGTCTACCGTCCACAGTCGACCTCGACCGGGAGAACCGTGAAGAGGACCCCACGTGCGACCGAGTCCAGAGTTTCCCCTAATGCGAGGGTCTCTTCCGTGTCGCGACGATGAGTCCGAATTGCCTCGAGTGTCCGACCATAAGAGAGGGTATAGAAGATTAATTATCAGTCCTAATTGTCGACGGCGACGACCCAGATTCGGTAGATTAGTCTCCGCGCGTCCGAGGACCCACAAGTCGTAAGGGGCACGAGGCGTCGGAGGGCCTCGGGAACCTCCTTACGTAAGTCTTTAATTTTGTTGTTTTTGTTCTTCTTTAGGTAGGAGGAGGGGGATGGGTCTCGGAGGACCCTAACCTTAACACGGACGGAGAGGAGACTCTACTTTCGTCTTCCTGGGGAAGGGGGTTCCGACGAACCACCTCTCCCAAAGACCTTCGAAGAGACTCTCCCGTACCCCATCGTCGGTACACTCCTGGACCCATTCTGTGTGGGACTCTCTCGCTTAGTGGATATAGTAAGATTATTACGATTATCATTATTATTTTAATAACAATTAACCATTAACAATTTGTCAATGGTAAACAACTTACGTATGATGGACGGTTCCCATTGAGACAAACTGTACTTAGTTAATAAAGTGTACGTGTTTTCGGATTCACTGTGTATATTAATAGTAGAGAAAATATATGTGGTCCTTGATTCCGTGTCTCCTTGACTCGGTGAGCTAGTTTCAGTGTGTCTACCAATCACTACCGTTACTCTAAACTTAGGTCCATGGAAACGAGGAACCGAAAGGATAATCGAGTCAACCATTTCTTAGACGGACGTCACGTCCTCTGGACCCAAGCTAGGGACCTGACCCTTCTAGGGGACCTCTTCCCTCTCCTATGGGTGAGGTCATAAGACCGGACCTCTTAAAGTACCTAACACATCAGGTACCCCAGTGTTTCTCAGTCTGAGGTGACTCAGTAAAAGTGAAAGTGGGAACGAGGATTCATTGTGGTCACCATTTTTTAGGTGGACGGTTACGATCTCTACGTTCTCTGCGCCAAAGTTAGGGACCCAACCCGTCTAGGGGATCTCCTCCTTTACGGTGTGAGGTCAAAAGAACGGACCCCTTAGGGTACTTGTCTCTCGGACTACCCGATGTCAAGTGCCCTAGTGTTTCTCAGTCTGTACTGACTCACTGCCTCGTGTGGATACGGAAGCGGACCACATACTGTTGGGACACCTTCCTTTTCATTCCCCGGTCTCTGGACAGAAAGTCGGTGCGGTAGTGGAAGGGTCTGTCGGAGACTCCGTGTAGATGTCTAAGACCTAGAGTCTTGTTTTAATGGAACATTGAAGATATTTTTCTCACGACGACCAGCACAGTCGTCACAGAGGTCGACACAGGGTCCTAGTCAGTGACAAGACGACTCTCAGTCGTCTTATCTGTGTACCTTCAAGACGATTGGTGGTCTTTGGGACTCACTCATCAGTTCCTCGGTGGGTGTTGGGGTCTCTGGGAAGGATCCCCACAGAGGATGGTGGAGGGCGTCCGGTACGGGAGGTGTGACGAGACTGAGACCGAAGGAGAATTACCTGAGTCGGAGTAGGTGGGGAGACAGGTAGGAGTACGTAAAGAAGACGTTTGTAGGTTCCTGGTATAAGATAAACGAGCCGGGAGACTCTCCCCGACCACCATTTTTCTATTGGGTGAAGAGACGGGAGTTGAGTCCAAAAGTGACTTTCGAGACTAACAAGTATGCGACGAAGAGAGGTCGGAGGGACGACTCCGAGAGTCCCGAGAGTGACCGGGTGAAGAGTGGTCCCCAGAAGGACGAAGAGTAGTCCATCGAAGGCAAAGGGGTCACCCTACCGTAGAGAGACATTAGTGCGTAAAGACCCGGGACAGGGGGTCGTCGTGGTTTACCATTATTCAGACTCAGTGTGAGTGAAAACCAAACAGTCACACCAGTGGATCTCTTCGATTCCACATTGACAACTACGACCTTCGTCACCCTTTTGTGTGTTAAACCGTAGTCTATAACCAACCGGTTTTTCAAGTAAGTCCAAAAGGGATGCTATAATGTCTTTTTGGACTTGGAATGAAAAACCGGTTGGGCTATCTTTGTCTAAACCTCGGATCGTTCAGAGGAATGACCCCGAAGAGTCCACCACGATCACCATTTCTTGGACGGACGGTCCAGTCCTCTGTATTCTCTACACCCAAGCTAGGGGAGCTCCTCCGATACCGTTGAGTGAGGTCATACGAATGGACCTTTTAGGGTACCTGTCCTCGGACTGTCCGATGTCAGATACCTCAGTGTTTGTCAGTCCGTGTTGACTTCACTGAATCGTACATACATCCATTTCGAGGAATAATCGATTCTAGTCATGTCAAGTCAAGTCAAGTCAGTGAGTCAGTACAGGTTGAGAAACGCTGGGGTACTTAGCGTCGTGTAGTCCGGAGGGACAGGTAGTGGTTGAGGGTCTCAAGTGGGTTTGAGTACAGGTAGCTCAGTCACTACGGTAGGTCGGTAGAGTAGGAGACAGCAGGGGAAGAGGAGGACGGGGGTTAGGGAGGGTCGTAGTCCCAGAAAAGGTTACTCAGTTGAGAAGCGTACTCCACCGGCTTCATAACCTTAAAGTCGAAGTCGTAGTCAGGAAGGCTACTTGTGGGTCCGGACTAGAGGAAATCCTACCTGACCAACCTAGAGGACATCAGGTTCCCTGAGAGTTCTTAGAAGAGGTTGTGGTGTCAAGTTTTCGTAGTTGAGAAGCCACGAGTCGAAAGAAGTGTCAGGTTGAGAGTATAGGTATGTACTGGCGTCCTTTTTGGTATCGGAACTGATCTGTCTGGAAACAACTGTTTCATTACAGAGACGAAAAATTATACGATAGGTTCAACCAGTATTGAAAGGAAGGTTCCTCATTCACAGAAAATTAAAGTACCGACGACGACGACGACGACGATTCAGTGAAGTCAGCACAGTCTAAGACACACTGGGGTATCTACCGTCAGATGGTCCGAGGGGGTAGGAACCCTAAGAGGTCCGTTCTTGTAATCTCACCCAACGATAAAGGAAGAGGTTACGTACTTTCACTTTTCACTTTCACTTCAGCGACGTCAGTGGTAGTAATCGACTCTATCCGTCGGAGTTACTCCCAGGGGAACAAGGGGTACAGGACCCTAAGTATGGTAACATGTTGTAGGGAACGAGACCTCTTACCTGATCTGAATGGTTGAGTGAACAACATAACAAAATTAAATAAAAATTAACCTCCTATTAACAAAATGTTACAACACAACCAAAGACGGTGTGTAGTTGTACTTAGTCGGTATCCATATGGACACAAGGGAAGGAGAACTTGGAGGGAGGGTCGAGGGTGGGGGGTGGGGTAGGGTGAGGAGAGCCAACAGTGTCTCGTGATCCAACACGAGGGACACCATATGTCGTTGAAGGACAATCGATCGATAAAGTGTGCACCAGTACATATACAAATTTATCTCATCTCGTCTTCATTTTCCCGTGGTGAAGGCTCTGATCCACTCCTAGTCCGACGTTGAATGTGGGGTCCGTGAGTGAAAAGAAGGTAATCTCCTTCGTCGACGACACGACAACTCCTTGTGAGGGTACACAGTCTCCAGACCATAAAGGTGGGTGTAAGTCTCTGGGACTACATGTGTTCGAATCTCTACCTAGTGGTGGTGGGATCGACTCGGAACTCTACTGGTCGGGACTCGTTATGACATGGGAACACCCTCTGGAACTTGGTCCCTATGGGTCGAGTCGACACGGATCTAGGACTGGGGCTTTGATTCTACGTATACACGAATCAACGGGGTCAGCACAGGCTAAGAAAAGTTGGGGTACCCGACATCGGGTGGTCCGAAGAGATAGGTGTCCTAAGAGGTCCTTTCTTATGACTTCATCCGACGGTAAAGGATGAGGTCCCCAGAAGGGTTGGGTGCTTAGCTTGGGTCCAGAGGACGCAACGTCCGTCTAAGAAATGGTGGACTCGGTGGTCCCTTCGGGGGTTTGATTCCATTATTTATAATAAAATTCGATGACTCTAAACCCTATCAAACAATACACCGTCATCTATTGATTATGTGATCGACTCACTGTAACCCGTTGTAAAAACCAAAAGTAAAATAACATCTTTTTGAATTTTATACAATTTCTATATCTTACCATATTCTTTCGGGGTATGGGGTGAATCTCGAACCACATATTTCCTAAGATAAAAAGATCCATGTATCCTCCGTCCCACTAGACGACCTACACTTCTACTCATCCCCATGACAAAGTTACTGATAAGTGTGTATCCGTTAGAACAAAATAGAGAGAAGGGTCACCCGTGTAACAAATTGGAAAGAACCGGAATTAAATAAGAAGAGATTTTACCACACAAAATTTTGGAAAGGAGGAGTCGATACTGGACTCGATTACGTCGACCAGATTGATTATACCACTGAGTCTGTATATACTCCGGTCACTTACAGACGACGACGACGACGACGACGATTCAGCGAAGTCAGCACAGGTTGGGACACGCTGGGGTATCTGTCGTCGGGTGGTCCGAGGGGGCAGGGACCCTAAGAGGTCCGTTCTTGTGACCTCACCCAACGGTAAAGGAAGAGGTTACGTACTTTCACTTTTCACTTTCACTTCAACGAGTCAGCACAGACTGAGAATCGCTAAGGTACTTGCGTCGGATGGTCCAAGGAGGTAGGTACCCTAAAAGGTCGGTTCTCATGACCTCATCCCACGGTAACGGAAGAGACTCACTTACAGATAAAGACGGAAAAGAAGGAAAGTGTAGAATCTATTTGGTTACACATGAACCCGGAAGCCCCTGAATCAGATTTCTTCACTAGGTAAGTCCGTAGGATCTACTGTCCAATGACCTCCACTGGAGTGGTATTATACTCCCATTCTGGACCGTGTTTCGACAAAAAGTACGACAATTACCTACGGAGAAGTACCTTTAATAGCACTTTTATTGTAAGAGAATAAGAAAGGTCCTTCAGTATTGTTTTAAAGTCTTAATAATAGGACGTTCTTGACTTATGACCTACTGGTCCTTTACTGGGACACGGAAGTTTCTTGTGTTCTCCCAACTACGTGTGAGACCATTGGTAATGTCGTGGTTCAAGATCCTCTACCAGATCCTCCCCTTTATAAGATAACCACAAAGGGTCCACCGAGGACCAATTCTTAGGTGGACGGTTAAGTCCTTTATGTCCGAGATAAGGACCAAGTCCTTCTAGGGGGACGTCCTCCTTTACCGTTGAGTGAGATCATAAGAACGGTACCCGTCTCATCGGACCACCCCAACGTCAGGTACCCCAGGGTTTCACAGCTTGTACTGACTCACTGACTCGTATGTGTGCAAGATAACCACGTGAACCTTGACGTATTCCCTTTTCCACAGTAAGTCTGAATGTCCCTTCCACAACTTCCTTGTCGTCTCCTCTGTAAGGATATCGGGGACCCTGAACTCTCACCCACTGCACCTACCGTAACGTCAATTCATCGTAACTGTTCCTTGTTCGTCTACGACGTCCTTTGATGCTGAGGTTCCTCTCCGAACTCCTTCCCGACTTCTATCTTACCCCAGCCCGTCCTCCGTCCTGCCTTCGTCCCTTTTTCTCGGGGTCCTCTCCCCCTTTTAGTTTTACGTCCTCTTTCCTCTATTGACTATCCCGTTTCAGGTCTTCCATCACATTGTTCAACCCACAGGAAAGGGGACTCTAGTGACTACAAGAACCTCGAACCACATATTTCCTAAGATATAAAGGTCCATGTCTCCTCCGTCCCACTAGACGACATACACTCCTACTCTTCCCCATGACTCCTATTTGATAAGTGGTGCTTGTCTCACCCTTAGTCAAGTAGTACAGGGTAGGACCACCCAGTCGAAGGGACACTTGCTACTCCTCACCGTCTAAAGTACCTGGTCCTTCTTCCTTCTCCATGTAAACTTCAGATCCTGGAGGGTCTTTCCGTCAATACCTTCTCTCTGTTCCTGTGAAGAGGTGAGACCAACCTCTTCAACACACCACGACCCTCCTCTACACCCGCCGCACGTCCTGGATCCAGTACGTCCGGGTCTTCGACCAAGCGTCCCGACACTCCCCACGTCCGGTGGCGGAGGGTGTCACGGAAAGGAAGTCGTGAGACCGTGTCTCCTCGGGTTCTGCAAAATATTGAAAGTTAGGAGAAAAATACTACGAGCCTTGAACAGCGGTAGACGATACGTCCCGAAATTACGTTTAGACTCAAACGAAAATACCAAAGTTAATTGGATTATTATTTCGTCCCGGCCGTCCGAGGGTTTCTTGGAAGAGGAGGGTGGGTAAAGGTCCGTTCGAAGGATGGGCGGAGGGAACTATACTTTCTGGTACTACCACAGAAGGACGCTGACCTCTGGGAAGGGGTAATTGGTACAGGACAGACGTGGTTTAATTGGAATAGGACAACGATGGCGTCACCGTCGACCCCTAGAGGGGTCTACCCCTTTAAGTGTCGAGCCCCGACCCTAGACCGTGTTGTCTACGATGAATTTGACAGAAGAGTCCGGTCCTCCACGAAGGACTTCGTACCGCATTTCCCTTCAAGTGTGTGGACTCTGGTTCTGCACCGAAGTCCAGAGTGAAGTAACAACCCGGTGGAACTCGGCAACAGACACGGGGAGACCCGAGTGAAAGGAATAGGTATTGTTCTTTTGACGTCTGTGTGAGACTTCCTATAATACTCCTAATTAGTGGACTGAGGATTCTTCAGGGGAAGACCAAAGTCACCCTTGGTCTCCGACCAATCCTTTCACACAGATCCTACTAGTTGACAGAGTGAAACAGGTCTTGGTTCCCCAAAGGACCCTGAGTCGTATAAGTCACGATTTTAGACCTTACAGGACCCGTTTGACCTTCCTCAACTGGTGGGATCCACACAGAGGAACCCCGTTGATATGACCGTTCGGGTACTTTATCGTGATGTCAAGGTTTAAGGTAACAGAATGAGCGGTACTGAACGAACCTTTAAGGTACTTCGAAACTCATCACCTCAAAATTCTTATTTTAACAAGAGTATTTAAATAAGGGTTTTATAACCCAACCGATTTTTCAAGTGAACCCAGAAAGATAATGTAGAATACCTTTTGGGTTGGTTGTGAACAGGTTGGGTTATATTAAATTTTGTTGTAATCCTGGGGTACGTAAACGGACAATAGAACACATATGGTGGTCGATGTAAATTGTAAACCCTTTGGTCTAGGCCCGTTCCAACCTTTCATTCGACTCCGGTGTATCGACGGTTTAGTGTCCACGATACCAGAATATTAGTGAGAGGGAGATAAAGGAGTTTTACCTCGATTTTATGGATGAAACCACTCTCAGTCTCTATTATGCAAATTTACGGAATGTAAAACGTCCACTAGGTAATTTACCACCGTGATCGAGTAATAACAAAAATTTGGATTGAGTTAACGATACACATAGATATTTTCGTAGACTGTAAGCCGGAATCCAAGAGTAAGTAGGAAAGAAACCTAAACTTACAGGACCATAAAAGACGGGAACAAACTAATCCGTCGATAGTCAACCGTAAAAAAGTTCATTTGTGTCGGAAACTAAGATTAAAGGTCTAATAGAAGAGACTTTCGTGCCCACTTTACATGGGAGGATAAATTTCGTCAGTGTATAAGTAAGTAAATGAGATACTCCCAAATGACCCGAAAGACGAGGGTCCCCCTAAAAGGATTCAATCTGTAAGAACGTAAGTGGGTCTTATGTAGTCAAAGACCAAAAGTTCGACTTTAGTGGACACAGAGATCGTTCAGAGATCGTTCTGTCTCCGTCATTAGGATCTTCCGACGGTGTCCCTCTCGTGACAAACCAAGACCCCCGTCTCTAGTCGAAATCCAGACAAGAAAGTCGGTGACAACATCCATGCCACGGACCCCGGGTAAGATATAAATTTCCGGTTGTTTTATAAAATTAAAGAAAAGTTTATCCTTCTTGTTTTACTTACATTATGTCCTACCTACTACAAACAGAAATATAGTTGTGACACCATTTTATATTAACATATATTTTATATAAATTATATATAAATTTATATATAAATTATACGTGAACTTATATATAAATTTATATATAAATTATACGTGAACTTATATATAACCCCGAAGGGTTCACCGTGATCACCATTTCTCGAGTGGACGGTTAAGTCCAATCTGCATCTTCTACACTCAAGTCAGGAATCCAACCCTTCTAGGGGGCTTCCTCCCGTATCATTGGGTGAGGTCATAAGAACGGACCTCATAGGGTACCTGTCTCCTCGGACCGTCCGACGTCAGCTATCCCAACGTGTCTCAACCTGTACCGACTTTACTGAATCGTACGTGTGTCGGATCAAGACACATATAGTCATTGAGTTTACTTCGCTTAATCGGGAGTCCGATCACAGTCTAGGTTCGGGTCCCTAAGAACGAATTTAGACTCGGTAAGGTAGTGACATTTGACGGATACCCCTCTGTGTAGAAGCATATTCAAAAGAAGAGAACTAAGATGTGTAGCAAAGTGAACGGAATTTCTGTTCCTGTTTAAAGATAAACTTTTTCTTTTTTATTTTCGTTTCGTTACTGTTGTATCTGTGGTTTTTAATGTGGCGATTATAAAAGACTACACCTAGACAATTTTAAGTGTCTAGGAACAATAATTTACTACACCGACTCTTTGCTTTTACTTCCGTAAATGAAAGGTTCGTCTCTACTGTGGTTCTGTCTACGGTCTCAGATGTCCGGACTTCTTCTCAAAATAAACAGTGAAACAAACCTGTAAACCCGAAGAGTGCGACGGGAAGACTCTTGACGAGTCCCTTCCGGATTGATGAATGAGTAGACGGGAGACGGTCAGAGATGAGTCCTTGGAGGAATTACGGTTCTCGGAGTTCCCTGGTTCTAGGTCCACGACCAGATCGAAGACAAAGACCGACAAGACAAGAGTGCTGGCGAGGAAGGGAAGTGTAGACGTCAAAAGTGCAAGAGTGAGACAATGTTTGGTAAAAATTATTTTACATCTGTGGGGTCTTACGGAACCACTTACTACTATTGTAGAGACTACCATTGGTCCGTAACTTTCCCTGTGTAGTTTTGATTACTTATTTACCTGGTTAAACGTGATTTTATGTTAACATTTATTCGGTGAAATTCTCACTCTTCCCGTCCCCGACAAACAAGAGTAAGCGTTCCCTGTCTCTGTTTAACCCACGTCTAGCTCTAGGTTATCCACGACCTTCATTGTCTAATTTTAGATACCTTTAATCCCCTATGAAATTACTCAATACAATTCGTCTAAGATCTCTTATAACCGGACCTCCCTCTAGAGTCTCTCGAGCCATCGGGAAGGACACAAACTCACGTCACACAGAGAGTTATTACACCCAACCAGTTACTTGTGGGTTGAAAGGAAATTTCTTAAGAATAACCAAATTTTGGTGGAGACACCATAAGGAGACGGTGTTAGACGTTATAGATTTAATTCTTGTAGTACTACAGAAGTCCACCGGGTCAAAACAATAGGGATGTTACCCTTGTTAATTTGACACAAAGTATGGAATTTCCAACCCCTCCTCCTACTTCCACTATTCTTAGACTTTCTTTGTATTATCCCCCTTTACAGGATCCTAAACCCTCTGTTGAGATTCTTTATGTCGGTACATTGAATGGAACCCACTAAATAAAGTGAAGACCCCCGAGTTTCAAAGGAGTAGACATTTTACTAGAGTCTGAGTAGTCACGAAGAGTTTGGACCGACATGAAGTCGTAGTAAACCCCTTTAAAATTGTTTATCGTCACGGACCCAGGGAAGAGTTCGGTTTATTTCATCTTAGTGGGGATCCCCACTCAGAGTCTGTAGTTAGACGAAATCTCGAGGGTCTAAGAAGACGACAAGTTGGTATCAACACTTGACGACTCGAATAGGGAAATTATCAAGTAGTGAAAGATTAAACAAAATATTAACGAACTCTATATAGTCGGAACTAGGTCTCGGTAAAGATGGAATTCCTTTTTACAGAGTGATTATCTTCCACCGTCTTTCCACTCGGTACTTCAGTATACCATCTTACCACCTATAGTAGAAAAGTCCTGATATCAGGTATATTTGTCAACCCGTGCTTAAAACCGTAATCTATTATAAAAAGCCACAACAAAGGATTGTAACCTACATACTCACGATTCAGCGAAGTCAGTACAGGCTGTGAGACATCGGACGGTCCGAGGAGACAGATACCCCAAGACGTCCGTTCTTATGACCTCACCCAACGGTAAAGGAAGAGGTCCCTAGTGGTGTTAAGTCCCTTGTTTGGACACAAAGAACGTAACGTCCGTCTAAGAAAATGGTAACTCGGTGGTCCCTTCGGGATGGATATAATTACACTCAAAGAAAAACAACGACTCATCACAAGGTACCTTCCTTATATCTGTAGATTGGTAAGTGGGTGACTTCTTGTAAACCTCTCCGAGGTCAAACCCTGGGAGACTTATAAGTATCGTTGATACTTATTTCAACGATACCTGTAAAGAAGTATCCACAAATACACTTACAATTCAAAACGTAAAACTCCCTATTTACAGGACCTCATATTAAAGACTCAACATACTATTCTGGTACAAATCGAAACGTTCTTTACCGATGAAAGGTCTCAACGATATGTTAAAACGTAAAAGTGGTAATTATACACTCATTAACAAAGAAACGTAGGAGTAGTCGTAACCCACAACAGTGATAAAAAATAAAATCAGTAAGATAATCAATACGTCATTATAGAAGATACCATAGTCAAAAATAAAATGATTACCGACTACTACCATTCGTGTAAAACACTAACATTAAGAAACTTTACAACTCCAAAACACTCCTATGTTAATAGTACAACTTGCAAAGTACCGAGGAGTTGTTTTTGACATAAGACGACACTGTCTGCCACAAGATATATACGGTTAAATACGATATCGTAAGATATCGGATATCGTAAGAATCGCATAAGATATACGATTCAACTATTAAAGAAGATATAGAAACGACTATAAAACTGATCATCAAAATAACCAAAAATTTTCACCCCTACCATTTCAGAGGTTGACATTCAGATATAGAGGAAAGAATAGATAACTCATAAACGAAGTACATAATACTTTGAGACGACGGACCACGTATATGTAAATCTTAAAAACACAGAAAGACCACCTAACTAGGAAAATAAGAAAATACAAATTAAAAAATTTTATTTAAATAAATAAAATTAACCTCCAATTAATGAAATGTTATAACATAACCAAAACGGTATGTAGTTGTACATAGACGGTGTCCATATGTGCACAAGGGGTAGGACTTTGGGGGAGGGAGGATGGAGGGGCATTGGGTGAGGTCATAAGAACGGACCCTTTAGGGTATTTGTCTCCTTAGACCGTACGATATCTCGTCCCAACGTTCTCAGCCTGTACTGAATTACTGATTTGTTATTATTTTACATGGAAAACAGGTCGTTAAAAGAAACGAGACTTCAGATGGAATGGACTATGGTTATATAATTAAATCTATTGTATGATTATTTACATGTATTGTATATATAAACATATCTTATAATTGTATATATTTTAATAACTTTACTACATTAGTGTCTCTGTCTATCGTTTAATACCAACGGTCCCCAACCCCTCCTCCTACACTATCCCTCCACCGACACCAATATCTTTCTACTCCTCCCTAGGTGCGTTCAACTATGTACGTCTTAAGTGTGTGTGTTCACTGTATCTTGATTTATGTGTGGGTATGTGCGTTTACTCACATGAACTTTGACTTTAGACTCATTTAAACTGACCAACATAGTCGTAATTAAAGAATCAGTAGTACAGTAAAGTACCAAAACGTTTTATAATGGTAATTCTCTTTGGTCTACTTCCTATTTGACCTAGAGAACAGAATAAAGAATGTCACCGTACACACAGAGTTTTGTTTTTCAATTCTTTTACTCACCCGGCCTGAAAGGACCACCAGGTCACCAATTCTTAAGTCGACGGTCACGTCTCCTGTGTCCAATCCAGAAACCAGACTCTTCTAAGGTACACCGTGCCCCGTTGGTTTGGTCTCATGGTGTTGATGACTCGGACACGAGATCTCAGGAGTTCGACGTTGACGACTTTAGGCTCACGGGATTTCCGACACGAAGTGTTATTCTCTTTACTCTTTGGGTTCTCGGTGTCACTTGACATCGGTGGTGAGTGACTTTGATCTCTTTTGGACACGTGTCGTTACTTCTGGGTCGTGTCGGTTTCGATTTATTTATTTATTGTAAAATTTTTTCTTTTACTTACCCCGAGAGGGACGAAAATATATGGAAACTTTACAGGGTATCATTTTATAAAAACTCTTTAACTACCCTTTAATTGTATTTAAGATGAGGAATACAAAATATTTATACAAAATATTTAAATATTTAAGATGAGGAACAAACACAAAAGGGGTAAGTAAAGTAAGTCGTCTGTGATGACGACTTCTGTCAATCGGGACTTGAAACACGTAAATGGGGCAGGGGGGACGGAAAAATTGTAAGGGTAGATTTTAGGATACATTGGTATACGATTTGGAGTTCCTTGGGAACTGACCCCGTCCCCGGAGTGATAGATTGATCCGACCTAACCTCCCTCTGAACGGACTCCTGTAGAGTATCAGTACCGGTATGGGGTAAACCAGAACAGGAGTATGAATGAAGAAAGGAACGAATTGAAAGAAGAGAAAAGTAGTTGGGTAGGTTTATGCCTCTTCTCAGGACGTCCTAAGACTGGGATCTGACACCTGAGACCTGGCTCGAAGTAGCGACTCAGGTCTAATTCGTTCAGTGACCGGGAGACTCTCCGTGACAAAGGAACTGACAAGTAATTTTCACGAACGTGTTGGTGTCATGTTGGTCAACGGAACTCTTTAGTCATTCCTCCGTACAATTTCTTGAAGTGTTTGACCCTGAAGGGACCGTCAGGTCGTTAATTCTGACGGAAGGTTACGTCCCCTACACCCAAACTAGGGACCAGTCCCCCGATTTTAGGGTGTTCGGAGTGTCTGTTTTTCTGCTTTATATTTTGTCTTCGTTACCACATTGTTCAGGTTATTTCTGAAATTTTTACCAAGAGTAGTTTTTTTATGAAATTTTCTTTTTCCTGAAGTGTGTGACGTCACACGACACTTTTACGTCTACACCAGTAAATACAAATCTAGGAAGAGTGTCGAGACAAGTTTCGAGAAATCGAGACAAAGGAAATCTCACGTGTCTATTGGACCTGAGATACACACACTGAACCTTTATAACGACCAGTGACGTACGAACAAAGGGGTCGACGTTACACACAAGGTCTCCCTGTTTCGATCCCGAAGACGAAACCTCGTGAACACCGTTTCATGTAGGAGGAGTTTTGGTACTAATCTGAGGTCCGGTCCAGTCGAACCTCTTCACCGACGACTAGAGGAACTGGAATCCCGTAACAGTTCCCTTGGTTTTACGATCTATACTCTACGAGTCTACCACCCATCCGACCCTTCTTTCTCTACGGAAGTCCTTTCTTCACCACTCAAACCTCTCTATGAACTCCCTTAACTAGGAGTCACCTTCCGGATCAACACGGGGACACTCTCACTTCCACTTCCTACCAGTCCTCTCCATAGAGTCCACGGGTAGGGACGGGGAGAAAGTGGTTCCTATGTGGTTCGGGACACGAAGGAGGGTCCGAGCGGGGTCGAAGAGGAGGAGCGTCGAAGGAGAGACGGTCCAGTATTCTGACTGGTGTGTCATGCCAAGAACGAGAAACCGCGGACCGAGACACGCAGGGAACTTCCGTCTCCGACACCGAAAGTGTAGACGTAAAAAAAACGGACCTTATGTCATCCACAGGTTGTTTGCAGATAACTTACTGACACACTTTCCTACCTTTCCTGTCCCTTCTTTGTTCTGCGACTGACGGAGCAAACGTAACAATAGTAACTACATACTGGGTCTTCGTAGTGGTGCCAGGGGGAACTAACCTGTAGGGTAACCCCTACCAGTGACCACTGGGTCTACCGGACGGCGTCCTCCGGTAGTGTCGGACCAGGTGGAGGGTCTCCACTCTTGGGACCAGGTGCCCAGAACGGTGACTACGACCAAAAGTCTAAGGGTTTACAGTGAGTGACTGGGTTTAATGTTACTCCGGTTTCTTCTAGTCTGTAGTCCGGGTATGGTCCGTTTTGTATTTACTAAAACTTTAGGGAGAGGAACAAGATGGAGGTATGTGTGTCTTGGGTCGACGCACCCCGAGATCCGAGGATTCCTCCGTTTCCCTCACACCTAAAGTCCGTCTCCGACGGAGTCCCGTCATGGATGTGGACGTCTGTACTCCTACCCGTATTTGTCTACTCTGTGTTCCCCTTGACATTTAACACAGGTGATGGGAACGAATCTTCTTGGACAGTGATCTTTTTCTTCACTAGGGTTTCCGACACACGGTTCTATATGAATAGAAAACTTCGATAACAGTCCTCTTTTAGTGAGGTTCTTTGGACGGACAACCTGTCGATCGTTGATTCCACTCACGTCCCCACTTCGACGGGGACTCGGACTCTACAGGGTCACCGTGGAATCCTTCTCCTCGTTTTTGTCTTTAAGGAGGACGAGTGTGAAAAAGGAAAGAGACCTGTTCCACTTCAGTCTCCGACCGGAGACTGTCGTCCGCACCGAAGGTACTGTTGGGTTCTACGACGGTGGTGTAGTCTTGTTCTTAATGTCAGCCGACTGTATCGGAGTCCGCCACGCATTTTCCCCTTTAGTCGTAGCGTAATTTCCCTTTACTCATAAACAAAACTTTACATAAATTTTCGAGACCGACCAATTAATAAATTCCTGGTCGCCCATAGAGTCGATGGTACCTTTGGAGGCCGACCCACTAAGGAAGGACCTGCGTAGTTTGTGGACGGACGTTGTCGTGTGCGTCTGTGTGAGTGTGTATATATGTGTATATGTACACGTGTGAGAATGTGTGGGTGTGTAACAGTGTATGTGTGTTAGTGAGTGTATCTTTGTCAGTGTACGAGCGTGAGTGCAAGTGTGTGTGGGTGTGTATACCGAGACAGTCTGGGAAGTCCTTTCCTACCAGACTCTATGACACGGAAGGACGAGAGTGAAACTTACACCCCGATGTTCCTGACTTTCTTAGAACACTGAAAACGTTCTATAGGACCCATACAGGGAAGTTAAAGTTCGTCCAACAAGACACGGTCATCAGACCGTGTCTTACGATGTCGACCTGGGAGCATACCTGTGCATCGTGTTGTCTGAGACGATGGGAGACAGTCTCTTGAATCCCTATACCTTTGTTCCCTGACCTGTACGATCCCTGATCTTAGGAATGATGGAGGGGAATTATCGACACACTGAAACCAGTTCAAGGAATTGGAGAGACTCGGTATTAAGGGAGTAAACAGTTTATTGTCTTTTTTGTTTTGTTTTGAAAACTAAACCTGCTAGAGGATGTTCGGGACTTCGTCCGATCCACTACTCCCGTCTGGAAGGTCTTTCCACTTGTGTCTTACTTGTGTGCTGTTTCGCCGTGTGTACGGGATTCACCAAGTGACCGTCTCCGGTGTAGAGACGTGGTGGACGAGAGATGGATGCCTAGCGACATTCCTGAGATCCCGTACCAGGGCCGTGTCACACCCCAGGGGGGAGGAGGGGCACCGAGAGTACAGGACTTCCTAGACCTTCGTATGGACTACGAGGCCGACCTCGGTCCACCTCGGTGTACGACCGACGTCCCCGCACCTAAAGGACCGAGCCTCCCGTGAGTTCAGGTCCTGGATTTTAAAGGAAAGTGTCCTTTCCGACAGGGGTGAGGTATGACGACACCGGGACGTGGTGACTTGATACATTAACGTATAAACAAGGAAAACCCAGAACTTTATAATCTCGGGTCACATATTAAAGTCCCGAGGTTGACGGTACATTGGTGTTTTATTTTCCTGTCAATTACACTCACCCCGACGTCGGGTATGGTGAGACGATTAATTATCCTTTAAAATAATTGTCGTCTGTCTTTTGTTTGGAGACGACTGGACGGAAGAGTTTCATAGGAATTTCCCTACCACTACGGAGGACTTATTAGTCTAAGATGACTGACAGAAAGTAGGCGGAACAGACACCCGTAGAAACTACCAGAACACGAACCAATCGTTCGTCACCCCACTCCCGTTCCGGTGTGATCACCCTGTTCCCGACTCTGCTTTACTGGTCCCTCTACAACTTGGTCATTAGGTCACCCAGAAGTCCACAGTCCCTCGAAGTAGAGGTCCTGTCTTGTGTAGGTCTCTAGTCTTCCGTTCCTTTATCTTTACTAACAGGGACACCTACGTACTACAGATCTCTTCTTTAAATGACTCTTAGTGTGTCCGTGTTTCTTTTGTAGGGGTCAGATTTCGCGTCTCTCCCGTCCCCCCACTTGAGACTAGTCGTCCCCTTCCGTTCCATCTACTCTCTACTCTCCCTTCGGTCACGTGAGTTCGGACTCGGTCAAAACACGGACGGTTCCCCAAGTAAGGTGTGAGGGGGTGACTTCGGGGTCCCCCGGTCCGTACACCGAAACTTTTCCGGACTCTGGTCTTCCTTGCAGAGGGACCCTTTACTCTCGTTCACAGGTCTCTTCCTTCGTCACTTTTATCCCGTGTCATTCAGTTTCGTAGTAAATAGGTCCAGAGGAAGTTATCGGTTAAGACTCCTGAAGACCCCTGAAGGGACCACCGATTCTGAAATGAGAGGGTTATGTCCCCGGGACCCAAGTAAAGGACCAGTCCCTTGATCTGGGGTGTACGGAGTTGATTCTAGGTCGCGTCGGTTTATTCATTTATATCAAAACAAAAAAAAAAAATTTATCGGTCAAGACCCATGGTCCGTACCGTGACTCCTACGATGTCTATGTCGAGCTAGTCGTATGGTAGGACGGTGTTCACAAGATAAAGACAGGGATCAAATGTGTACCACTTCGGTTTTTGTGTGTCTTACATTCATCGAACGGATTCCTGTGTATCCCTCAGTCACCAGGACGGTCCTTTCTGTGAGTCGTTGGACCGAGGTCTCAGACCTTTAGTTCTCTCCTGGCATACACTATGAGGGCTCCCGTCCACACCCTTCACTTTCTACATAGAGGACATCTGTTGTCGGACCTGTGTGGCCACCCCCCAGTCATACCCTGTCAGTGGGGTGAACTGACCGTCTTCATTGGAGAGAGAGAGGTAAAGAGGAAGAAGTACGGTCATTGTTCTTACTACCTTCCTCATCTCGTTCATGTACTGTGTGGTCGTTTTAACACAGACTACCTACATAGAGTCTGACCAGAGGTGGAAAGTCGCCCAGAAAGGTGGTAAATCTTAGCACACCGTCCACATTCCCCACAGACAATTTGTCCAGGAGTCAACGTGGAAAGGAGTAAATTCTTGTGGACATCCTTTTATCACCTCTTCCGTTGCCGTGGGGTGAAGTCATGAGAACGGACCTTTTAGGGTACCTGTCTCCTCGGACCACCCGACGTCAGATACCCCAGTGATTCTCAGTCTGTGCTGAAGTGAAAGTAAAAAGTGAAAGTACGTAACCTCTTCCTTTACCGTTGGGTGAAGTCACAAGAACGGACCTCTTAGGGTCCCTACCCCCTCGGACCACCCGACGGCAGATACCCCAACGTGTCTCAACCTGTACTGACTTCGCGGAATCGTCGTCATCCTTTTATCTCGTTCCCGAGACCAAACTTAAAACTACGGTAAAGACGGGACCAACTTTTCTTCACTTTTAAAACAGGACTTCTGTCACTTAACGTTCGAGCCTTTGCACCACAACCCTGGCTCACCCCACCTACCGTACTGTCAGGAACAGGAGACCCAAGGATCTTGGAGTGACACAGTCAAAAAGAGAACACAGTGAGGAAGTCGTGTCCGGGAGGATCCGTACCTCCGGTGGTTCCGTTCTCAAAGAGTCACAGTGTCGACACACCATTCCAGTCCAAAGGTCCCCCGCCCGTCACGTCCCCCGGTCTGTCGGAACAGGACACCGTCAGTCTCAAAGGGGAGGAGGGAACCGACACAAACCTACCCTGTTTCCAATAGTGGGTAAATGACTTACTACACAGATCTTTTTTTAGGGAACCGGAGAGTTCAAAAGAAAAGGTTGTCACATTTATTTCATTACGACGAATAGGGACGAAAGACCTTCGGAAGATCCTAAAACGGTCCTACTTACGTCATTGACCAACCGTTCTCAATTGAAGATGAGGAAATAGGGTGAAAGGTGGTCAGTCAAACAAGAGTCGTCTGACTACGCGACTCTGGTACAAAGGCGAGTCATCGTGTTCAGGTCGTTTACCCGAGAGACCCTAGGGGTCTGAGTGACAGTCCAAGTTCTCTATTTGCCTTCTTTTTGATCTTGGAGTTTCGGTTTGCATTCTCCGTACTCTTAGAGTGCCAGGGCTGACGGTCGGTGTCCTAGACGAAGTTTGTTTGTCCCCGACCACATCGAAATTGAAGCCATTACATTAGTCTTCCGACCGTTACGTGGGAGTCAGGGGAAGGTTTTAGACAGAAGGTTAGTGAGTGGACCAGAGACGAGTTTGGGGAGTGGGTGGGGGTGTATACCGGGAGGTATCCCATTCATACATCCTCGGAGGTCCAAAGAGTCACCATTTCTTGGGTGGACGGTTACGTCCTCTGTCTTCTATGTATCTAACCCTTCTAGGGGACCTCTTCTTTTATTGTTGGGTGAAGACATAAGAACGACCCTTTAGGGTACACGTCTCCTCGGATCACCCGATATCAGATACACAAACGTTTTCTCAACCTGTTCTGAATCACTGACTCGTACGTACGTTCCATTGTTGAAGGAATACGGGTGATTGAACATATCAACTACGAAGGACGTGATTAGAATCAATGAGTGAAGTTCGCAGGTTCTCTATGAAAATACGATCACTCCTATGGTCCGTCTTTGGTCCATATTGGTCAGTACAAGAAAGGGAAACCGTTCGAGTCTCGTACAAACGGTAGTCGGACTTAGAATTGACTGTTCCCGAGGTGATTCCGAATAGAACTCCAGAACCCTGTCAAAGACTGTGGACTCCCTTCTACACGTTTGTGTTGGATTTTACGAAATCTCGATGGAACTAAATAAAATATCTTAATCCAGGAGGATCAGATCGAAACCCATTCCTGTAGGACTCACTGTTATCGTGGTTCTATAACGTTTTCGTGAATCTAAGTCCCTATTTCCTTATCTGAGACGTAAAAACACACTCACACGCACATACACACACAAATACACACACACATACTCGTACACACTCTTGTGTCTATACATATTGTTACTTTTTGAATCAAGACTTACTCTTCTGGATCTAAAGTCTAGACACATAACAAGTTTACTAAGAATACAGACGAAAGGTGGAACATTTCAATCGTCAGTAAAATAAGTAAAGGGTTTATCGAGGAAATTCAAAAGTCCTTCATAGAAAGTAAGATCACTTTGGTGGTCCATTGGTGTAGTGAACCCTGTAAGGGGATTAAAAAAAATCGAAGACACAAGACTAGACATTATACACCGACTCTCACAAATGGTACGTCCTGACATCACTACTAATTTACGTGTTCTTACACGAACGAATCGACATTCAGTGTTCCTTTCACGTCGGATCCACGGACGTACACACAGAGTATCTAGAAGGTACCTCCGGGTTGTTAAAGAGTCAGTGTGGAAGTTCAAAGTTAGTGTCACAGTCCGTAAGGTCTGTCTCGTGGTTAGGAGTTGAGTGAGTCAGAGATGTGCAGAGATCTAATCTTTCGACTGTAGACTTAGATGACTGGAGGATAGTCACTGGTCCCTAAGACGAAGGATTCTGATCCGTCGGTTTTTAGGTTTGAGTGACACCTGTCACTGACGTCGGTACTTTAATATTCTACAAACGAGGAACCTTCTTTTCGATACTGTTTGGATCTGTCGTATAATTTTTCGTCTCTGTAATGAAACAGATGTTTCCAGGCATATCAGTTTCGATACTAAAAAGGTCATCAGTACTACCTACACTCTCGATCTGTTAATTTTTTCCGACTAGCGGTTTCTTAACTACGGAAGTTTAGTACCACGATTTGTTCTGAGAACTCTCAGGGAACCTGTCATTCCTCTAGTTTGGTCAGTTAGGATGTCCTTTAGTCGAGACTTATAAGTAAACTTCCTGACTACGACTTCGACTTCGAGGTTATGAAACCGGTGGACTACACTTCTCGGTTAAGTGACCTTTTCTACGACTCCTACCCTTTCTAACTTCCGTCCTCCTCTTCTCCTGCTGTCTCCTACTCTAACAACCTATCGTAGTGACTGAATTATCTGAACTCAAGATCGTTCGAGACCCTCTACCACTTCCCCTCCCCTCGGACCGTACGACGTCAGTTACCCCACCGTTTCTCAGTCTGTACTTACTCACTGACTTGTTGTTGTTTCTGACCTGTCCTTTCGGGAAGAGGGAGTAGACATAGGTTTTCCTGGTAAGAAGGGTGGTTTCTTTACTTACTCCCTCTTTTCCTATAAACGTACCCCATTTCCTCTCTATAAAGGAGTAAGGACTCCTAGGTTTGGGTAAAAATAGGTATTACTCTAGTGAGACACACGAATCAACGAGTCAGTACAGGCTGAGAAACACTGGGGAACCCGACATCGGGCGGTCCGAGGAGACGGGTACCCTAAGAGGTCCGTCCTTATGACCTCACCCAACGGTACGGGAGAAGGTCTCCTAGAAAGACTGGGTCCCAAACTTGGGTGTAGGGGACACAGAGGACGTAACCGTTCGTCTAAGAAATGGTGACTCGACGGTCCCTTCGGGGGTCACTCTAGGGATGGGGAACGTGTAGAGACAAAAGTGGTAAACTTCAGGACAGACGGGAAAGGGTCTTCGACCACCATAGACGTTCACTTTTCTAGGTACGACGACGATTCAACGAAGTCAGCACAGGCTGAGACACACTGGAGTATCTACCGTCGGGTGGTCCTAGGGGGCAGGGACCCTAAGAGGTCCGTTCTTGTGACCTCACCCAACGGTAAAGGAAGAGGTTACGTACTTTCACTTTTCACTTTCACTTCAGTGAGTCAACACAGACTGAGAATCACTGGGGTACCTGACGTCGGGTGGTCCGAGGAGACAGGCACCCTAAAAGGTCCGTTCTCATGGCCTCACCTAACGGTAACGGAAGAGGTCTTTTCTGGGTACGTTCAATGATTTGTTTTTATGTTAATTCGACGATCCACTCTTTACTTTAACAACACTTGTTTCGTACAGTTGAGATACTTTACGACGAAAAATTTTTGCACTACCGAGGTCCAAAAGTACGCCTCCGAGTCGTGTGGTTCGGAAAATTCCCCTTGGTCGTGTCAAGAAGGTCCTCCGACTTTTAGAATTTCCAGTAGTCCAGTAAGGCTAAGACCCTCGTCTTTCATAAACCTACCATGTCCGGGAGCTCCCAGGACTCTACGACCCCCCCTTAGTCATGTTGGAGTACGTCTATGTCGAGACGAGACAAATGTGGAACCTACAGAGAGAGGTGTCTCGTCCACGTATACTTTACTCTCGTGTCGTTTAATAAACAGTCCAGTCAAGTTGTCCCGGGAGCCTTCAGGACACAGTCTCTGGAGAAGGGTCATCACACACCTATACTCTTTGGTGTACTTATTAATTTGGGAACCGTAACTTCGAAGTTCTGAAAAAGTGTGTCCAATTAAAGGTAAGTAAAGACATGAGAAGGCACCTCGGTCACACCCAGTTCTTACTTGACCGAATCGAGGTAAGACGTGTCCCCTTCTTCCTTCGTGTTTCACCCTCTCCGTCCCACCGGGTGACACTGGTTGGTATGTTCGGACATGTCAGGTCTGGAACTAGTCTTTCATCCCGGTGTCATCTAGACTTATGTAAACCGACCCCTCTCTTTTTGTTTGTATGTTTGTTTTGTGTTTTTTGTAGTGCGTCTTGAAGGGACCACCAGGTCACCAATTCTTAGACAGACGGTCACGTCGTCTGTACCCAAACTAGAGACCAGGTCTCCTAAGGTGTACGACGTATCATTGGTTTGGATACACGACAACGACGACGACGAATCAGTGAAATCAGCACAGGTTGAGACACACTAGGACACCTGACGTCGGGTGGTCCGAGGGGGACAGGTACCCTAAGAGGTCCGTTCTTATAACCTCACCCAACGGTACGGGAGGAGGCCCCCTTAGAAGGACTGGGTCCCGAACTTAGACTTAGAGAGTACAGAGGACGTAACCGTCCACTCAAGAAATAACGATGTCGGTGGACCCTTCGGGTAGGTTGTGTCATCAGTGTACCCTTTTTTCCCACACTTTATACAGTTAGTAGAGACATAACTAATACCTAACTTGACTATAAAATCTATAAAACGTAGGTTATTATACATAATAATTTTAATTAAAGTGATCATAGAAAACTGAAAAATTTTTACATCGATGAACTTTTAAATAAATAAATTTATTTAAATAAATAAAATTAACCTCCAATTAATGAAATGTAATAACATAACCAAAACGGTATGTAGTTGTACATAGGAGGTGTCCATATGTGCACAAGGGGTAGGACTTGGGGGGAGGGAGGAGGGAGGGGTATGGTAGGGAGACCCAGCGGGGTCACGTGGTCGGGGTTCGTAGGTCATAGTAAGTAACTTGGACCCGACCGTTGAGCTAAGTATATACTATAATATGTACAAAGTTACGGTAAGAGGGTTTAGTAGGGTGGGAGAGGGAGAGGGTGTCTCAGGTTTTCTGACAAGATATGTAGACACAGAGAAAACGACAGAGCGTATGTCCCAATAGTAATAGTAGAAAGCGTTAAGGTATATATACGTAATCATATGACATAACCACAAAAAGAAAGACCGAATGAAGTGAGACATATTATCCAAGGTCAAAGTAGGTGGAGTAATCTTGACTAAGGTTACATAAGAAAAATTACCGACTCATTATGGGGTAACACATAGACATGGTGTCGAAAGAATAGGTAAGTAGACGACTACCTGTAGATCCAACGAAGGTACAGGACCGATAATATTTGTCACGACTTTACTTGTAAC
This sequence comes from Capra ibex, assembly GCA_006410555.1. Classification (NCBI taxonomy): domain Eukaryota; kingdom Metazoa; phylum Chordata; class Mammalia; order Artiodactyla; family Bovidae; genus Capra; species Capra ibex. The sequence goes on from SJYO01046538.1 coordinate 48,377,836, forward strand.
CACATGTGCACAGAGAAAGTTAAGACCAAAGGAGGCACACATACGGGTCGCCACCATAACGACCCAGTATTCCGTCAAGATAAAAGTCAAAGAATTCCTTAGAGGTGTGACAAGAGGTATCACCGACATGATCAAACGTAAGGGTGGTTGTCACATTCTCCCAAGGCAAAAGAGGTGTGGGAGAGGTCGTAAATAACGAACATCTGAAAACCTAGTGTCGGTAAGAGTGACCGTACTTTACCATGGAGTAACACCAAAACTAAACATAAAGAGATTATTACTCACTACAACTCGTAGAAAAGTACACAAACAATCGGTAGGTATACATAAGAAACCTCTTTACAGATAAATCAAGAAACCGGGTAAAAAACTAACCCAGCAAATCAAAAGACCTTAACTCGACATCCACAACGAACGTATAAAAACTCTAATCAACAAACAGTTAACGAAGTAAACGATAATAAAAGAGGGTAAGTCTTCCGACAGAAAAGTGGAACGAATATCAAAGGAAACAACACGCCTTCGGAAATTCAAATTGATCCAGGGTAAACAAATAAAAACAAAAATAAAGGTTATAAGACCCTCCACCCAGTATCTCCTAGGACGACGCTAAATACAGTCTCTCACAAAACGGATACAAGAGAAGATCCTCAAAATATCAAAGACCAGAATGTAAATCTAGAAATTAGGTAAAACTCAAATGAAAACACATACCTCAATCTTTCACAAGATCAAAGTAAGAAAATGTTCACCAACTGGTTAAAAGGGTCGTGGTGAACAATTTCTCTAACAGAAATTAGGTGACATATAAGAACGGAGGAAACAGTTTCTATTCCACAGGTGTCCACGCACCTAAATAGAGACCCGAAAGATAAAACAAGGTAACTAGATATAAAGACAGAAACACGGTCATGGTATGACAGAACTACTGACACCGAAACATCATCTCGGACTTCAGTCCATCTAACTAAGGAGGTCAAGGTAAGAAGAAAGAGTTCTAACGAAACCGATAAACTCCAAAAAAACATAAAGGTACGTTTAACACTTTAATAAACAAGATCGAGACACTTTTTATGGCCACCATCGAACTATCCCTAACGTAACTTAGACATCTAACGAAACCCATCACATGAGTAAAAGTGATATAACTAAGAAGGTTAGGTACTTGTACCATATAAAGAGGTGTATAAACACAGGAGAAACTAAAGAAAGTGGTCACAAAATATCAAAAGATATATATTCAGAAATGAAAGAAATCCATTTATATAAGGATTCATAAAATAAGAAAAGTAACGTTACCACTTACCTTAACAAAGGAATTAAAGAGATAAAAGAGTAATAAGCACATATCCTTACGTTCCCTAAAGACACACAACTAAAATATAGGACGTTGAAATGATATAAGTAACTAATCGAGATCATTAAAAGACCACCTCAGAAATCCAAAAAGATACATCTCCTAGTACAGTAGACGTTTGTCACTTAGTTAATCCAGATTGACCAGATAACATAGCAAATTTCAAACGCAAAGGAACAATTAAAAGATAAATCAACTAGATAGGTATCTACACTCACCCCACAATTTCAGAGGGTGTTAATAACACAATAACAATTAAAGAGGGAAATATGAACAATCGTAAACAGAATGTATAACACCACGAGGATACAACCCACGTATATATAAATATTAACAATATAGAAGAACAACCTAACTAGGAAACTAGTAATACATCACAGGAAGAAACAGAGAAAAGTGGCGGAAACAAAATTTCAGATAAAATAGACTATACTCATAACGATGAGGACGAAAGAAAACCAGAGACGTACCTTATAGAAAAAGGTCGGGAAGTGAAAGTCAGACATACACAGGGGACAAAACTCCACTCAAAGAACATCTGTTGTATATATCCCCAGAATAAAAACATAGGTAAGACGGTCAGAAACAGAAAACCAACCCCGTAAGTTCGGTAAATGCAAATCCCATTAATAACTATTCAAACTAGGGCAACGGTAAATGAAATAACAAAACCCAAGTTCAAATATGTGGGAAAAACACAGAGGACAGATCTCTTATAGGAAATCGTAAACAATCTTTCGACCAAACCACCACGACTTAAGAGAGTCGAAAACGAACAGACATTTCGAAAACTAAAGAGGAAGTATAAACTTACTCTAGGAACGACCCATGTCATTAGACCCGACATCCAATAAAAGAAAATAGTGAAATTCACACAGAACGGTAAGGGAGGACCGAACTTCTCAAAGATAACTTTCTAGTCGACAATATGAATACCCTTAGGGGAACACACAATAAACAACAAAAAGGGAACGACAAAAATTACAAAAAAGAAACACAAACTAGAAACGATTAAACTAATTATACACAGGACCCCACAAAGTGGAACCCAAATAGGACAAACCCTGTGAGACCCAAAGAACCTGAACCCACTAATAAAGGAAGGGGTAAAATCCCTTCAAAAGTTGATAATAGAAGAGTTCATAAAAGAGTACCAGAAAGAAAAACAGAAGAAGAAGACCCTGAGGATACTAAGCTTACGACCCTGTAAATTGTGACAGGACCTCCAGAGACTCTAACAGGAGTACAAAAAGAAAAAAGGAGAGACTGACTAAATAAAGATGGTAAGATAGAAGATTAAGTGATTAGGATACAAGACGGAGACAATAAGATGATAAACAACGGAGGTCTCACAAAAACTAGAGTAAATAACCTAATAAGTAATATATAACTGATAAAAAAATTTAAAGAAGATCCAGGAACAATTTGGAAAGAACGTGAAAGAGTCAGGAACAGAGGTCCGATAAATAGACACTAAGGTAAAACTAAAGTTCTAAAACCTAGTAAAAGTGATAGTAGTAAGCCTTAAGAAATAGTCCATCTAAAGGATAGAGAAGGAGAAAACAAACCAAAACACCCGTAAATAGGACAAGGAAATGGACGACCCATAAGGAGACAGAGAAGTAGAACAAATATAACGACGTAAACCCCACAGGAAAGACATAAGACCTTCAAACACCTCAACAGAAATAACACCTCAAAGGAGTGACACCCACCGTAACATGTCCACCGAACAGTTCCAAAGAACCAATCACTTCGAACACAGTCACAAGACCACCCACCTCGACCTAAAGAAGAGAAACCTCACGTTACTTCAGAGGTCATTACTCAATACTCTACAGATACCAAAACCTCATTGAAACCCGTCGGACATATAACCTCGAGTCCCGACACAAGGACACAACAACCTCTTAAACACACCATACAGAACGAGACCTTGAACAACCGGGAACCCACCACGAACCAAAGTCACATCCATACCTCCGCAAACTACTTGAGGACAGTTAATTACAAGGGACCTCAGTCCTCGAGAGACCACAAGAGTCCAAAACCTGAATTCGGAGGACGAAGACCAAAAGTCAGAATAAAAATGTCATCAGAGTTTTGAAGAGGAAGATATGTCGTGGTGACTATTTTGTAGATCCAATTTCTACTTTTCAAAGAGGTGTCACTCCCTGTGTCTCTCCAAGTGTCTCAATGTACCTCTTCTCCCTCCTCCTTCAATCTCCACTGGGTTTACTCTACTCCACCTTAGTTGTCTCCTCTCTCGTTCGATCGGTCATTAATGAAGGAATACACGTGAGGTGTTGACCTGGTGAGTCTCTACAAGTGTCTCAATATGTCTCTTCTCTTCTCCCTCCTTCCTCTGTCTCCACCGGTCCTCCTATTTTCCCCCCTTACTTTTCCTCTCTCTGTCTAGGTCGGTCATTAGTCAAGGGATCCACAAGAGGTGGCAGACCTTGTGTGTCTTTAAGTGTCTCAACCCATCTCTTCTCTCCCCAATCACTCCTCTGTGTCCACTGGACCACCTCTTTTTCCTCTCAGTTTTCCCCCTCTCTCGTCAGTTCGGTCATTAGAACGAGGGATCATTTTTACCCATGACTTTTAACCCAAGAAGCCGTCGGCTCTCCTCGATAGGGTACAGACTCCAGTCCCCGCCGGCCCTCCTCTGTGGGGTGTAGGCTCCAGTCCCCACCACTGGGACTCTCGGTGGGACTCGGGTTCCGGTTCCCGCCGTCGACCCTCCTCTGTGGGTACGGGCTCCGGTCCCGGTTACCCTAGGGCTCCTCACCACCGACGTGTCCGCGTCCTCCCGGATCTCCTCGATAGGGTGCAACTTCCAGTCCTTGTCACCGTCATTCTTCTATGGGAAGCAGGTTCCATTCCTCGTCGCCGACACGAAACGACCTCGTCGACACTTCTCTATGGGGTGCGGGTTCCATTCTCTTTGGGTTCATTCTACCATCCACAACGTTCTCCCGTAGTCTCCCGTCTGTGTGACTTTGGTATGAGTGTCTTTTGATCAGTTAGATTAGTGTGATCCTGGTGACGGAACAGATTGAGTTACTTTGGTTCGGTACGGACGCCCCGTTGGGTTCTACCCGTCCAGTACTACCTCTCCAGACTGTCTTGTACCAGGTGACCTCTTCCCTTTCGGTTCGGTGAAGTCATAAGAAAGGAACTCTTGGGTTACTTGTCATCCTATTCCGTTTTACTATCCTATCGTTTTCTCCTTGAGGGGTCTAGTAATCCACGGGTTATACGATGACCTCTAGTCACCTTTTTATTGAGGTCACCTACACTGACCACTATCTTCGTTCTAGACTACGACATTTCTCGTTATAACGTATCCTTGGACCTTACAGTCCAGGTACTTAGTTCCGTTTAACCTTTACCAGTTTGTTCTCTACCGTTCCCATTTGCAGCTGTAAGATCCTTAGTCGTTTGATTTTACCTGACTTTACCCACTTAAAGTGAGTCTACTGGTAATATAGATGATGACGCCTTCTTTACCTCATCGGTAGTACCAGTTGTTCTCAGGCTTTACGTCATGAACCTACGTCAGAGTTTTTACTGTCTTACTAGAGACAAGCAGAGGTTCGGTTTGGTAAGTTATAGTGTCATTAGGGTCAGATACGGGGTTGGTCATTGCGACTTTTTCGACTTCAACTTGGTAAAATACTTCTGGATGTTCTAGAAAATCTTGATTGTGGGTTTTTTCTACAGGAAAAGTAATATCCCCTGACCTTACGTTTTCATCCTTCAGTTCTTTGTGGACCTCATTGTCCGTTTAAACCGGAACCTTACGCTTACTTCGTCCCGTTTCTGATTATCTCAAAACGGTTCTTTTACGTGACTAGCATCGTTTGTGGGAGAAGGTTGGTGTGTTCTCTTGTGAGATGTGTACCTGTAGTGGTCTACCAGTTGTCGTTTTAGTCTAGCTAATATAAGAAACGTCGGTTTCTACCTCTTCGAGATACGTCAGTTGTTTTTGTTCTGGTCCTCGACTGACACCGAGTCTAGTACTTGAGGAATAACGGTTTAAGTCTGAATTTAACTTCTTTCATCCCTTTTGGTTATCTAGTAAGTCTATACTGGATTTAGTGTAGGGAATACTAATATGTCACCTTCACTCTTTATCTAAATTCCCGGATCTAGACTGTCTCTCTCACGGACTACTTGATACCTTACTCCAAGCACTGTAATATGTCCTCTGTCCCTAGTTCTGATAGGGGTACTTTTTCTTTACGTTTTTTCGTTTTGTCGACAGACCCCTCCGGAATGTTTATCGACACTTTTCTTCTCGCCACTGTTCGTTTCCTCTTTTCCTTTCTATGTTCGTAGACTTACGTCTCAAGGTTTATCGTTCTTCTCTATTCTTTCGGAAGAAGTCGATAGTTACGTTTCTTTATCTCCTTTTGTTGTCTTACCCTTTCTGATCTCTAGAGCAGTTCTTTTAATCTCTATGGTTCCCTTGTAAAGTACGTTTCTACCCGAGCTATTTCCTGTCTTTACCATACTTGGATTGTCTTCGTCTTCTACGATTCTCCACCGTTCTTATGTGCCTTCTTAACATGTTTTTTCTAGAAGTGCTGAGTCTATTAGTAGTACTACACTAGTGATTAGATCTCGGTCTGTATTACCTTTCACTTCAGTTCACCCGTAATCTTTCGTAGTGATACTTGTTTCGATAACCTCCAATACCTTAAGGTCAACTCGACAAAGTTTAGGACTTTCTATTACGATACTTTCACGACGTGAGTTATACGGTCGTTTAAACCTTTTGAGTCGTCACCGGTGTCCTGACCTTTTCCAGTCAAAAGTAAGGTTAGGGTTTCTTTCCGTTACGGTTTCTTATGAGTTTATGACGTGTTAACGTGAGTAGAGTATACGATCATTTCATTATGAGTTTTAAGAGGTTCGGTCTGAAGTCGGTTTCGGAAGTTGACACACCTAGTGTTATTTGACACCTTTTAAGAAGTTCTCTACCCTTATGGTTTGGTGGACTGGACGGAGAACTCTTTAGACATTCGTCCAGTCCTTCGTTGTCAATATTGACCTGTACCTTGTTGTCTGACCAAGGTTTATCCTTTTCCTCATGCAGTTCCGACATATAACAGTGGGACGAATAAATTGAAGATACGTCTCATGTAGTACTCTTTGCGACCTGACCTTCTTTGTGTTCGACCTTAGTTCTAACGGCCCTCTTTATAGTTATTGGAGTCTATACGTCTACTGTGGTGGGAATACCGTCTTTCACTTCTCCTCGATTTTTCGGAGAACTACTTTCACTTCCTCCTCTCCTTTTTTCAACCGAATTTTGAGTTGTAAGTCTTTTGTTTCTAGTACCGTAGGCCAAGGCAGTGTAGTACCCTTTATCTACCCCTTTGTCACCTGGTCACAGTCTGAAATAAAAAGACCCGAGGTTTTAGTGACGTCTACCACTAACGTCGGTACTTTAATTTTCTGCGAATGAGGAACCTTCTTTTCAATACTGGTTGGATCTATCGTATAAGTTTTCGTCTCTGCAATGAAACGGCTGATTCCAGATAGATCAGTTCCGATACCAAAAAGGACACCAGTACATACCTACACTCTCAACCTGCCACTTCTTCCGACTCGTGACTTCTCAACTACGAAAACTTGACACCACAACCTCTTCTGAGAACTCTCAGGGAACCTGACGTTCCTCTAGGTTGGTCAGGTAGGAAAAAAAAAAAAAAAGGTTGGTCAGGTAAGACTTCCTCTAGTTGGGACCCTAAAGAAACCTTCCTTACTACGATTTCGACTTCGAGGTCATGAAACCGGTGGAGTACGCTTCTCAACTGAGTAACCTTTTCTAAGACTACGACCCTCCCTAACCCCTGTCCTCCTCTTCCCCTGCTGGCTCCTACTCTACCGACCTACCGTAGTGACTGAGCTACCTGCACTCAGACTCACTTGAGACCCTCTACCACTACTTGTCCCTCCGGACCGCACGACACTGAGCACCCCAGCGTTTCTCAGACTATGCTGACTCGCTGACTTGACTTGACTTGACATGTTTTAACTATTTATAGTTTTTCCTTTCTAATTTTTAGATCTTATCTCAAACCTTAAAGTTTTTATGTTATCATTTCTTTTCTTCTCTTTTCTTCTTTATCTCCCTTGTTTTTCAGTGTTTTTAATAATTTTTTTTTTATATATATATATATACTTCAAACGAAAATTTTTTATCCTAGAAAAAAACGTTTCATTATCATCCAATATTTTCACTTTTAATTTCCTCATTATCTCCTGAATTTTAATTATTTTTTTCTTACTAGCATTTTTATATAGAACCTGAAAGAGACCATAACATCCATAACACCCCAGTCAAGTAAAAACCTATCAAGGAACCGGGCCGAAAATAAAGAGTTATAGATATCCGGGGAATGATACATCAACCATGATTACTGTCCCAAAATTAGATAGCGTGGACAGTGAAGGTTCCGTCAAGGGAGACAAAATCGAAGACAAACGACCAGAGAAGTTACAGACTAAAGACGGGACTGTGTTTCCCAAGCCACCACCTGTGAAATAAAACCGAGTGAACGAGTCAGCGCGACACCCCTCCCTCCCTGTGACGTTTGTTTATTGTGACCGCACACGAGTATCACGGAGTCGGTGTGACCCGGACGGGGGCGAGTGTCACGCATATGGGAGGGACGGGTGTGACGAGTCCGAGATCCAACGAGACGGTCCTTGGTAGGTTCCGGTCGGGACCCGACGTACGTCCAGATTCGACGAGTCCGAGTCCGTGAGGCCATCAGGAGTCTCCACGACCGAGTCAACCCGGACACAAAACACGGGAAGGGTCCAGGCTCGTCGAGTCCACTACCCCACGAACCGCTCGCGCCAACGACGCTGAATAGCGAAAGGGACAGGGACGACGAACCAAAAGACCCATATTTTGACCGCGTGGAAGAGTCCGCCTACAACTGACAGGTCTTGGGGTACTTCAGAATCAATCGTTTCTTCGGATGAATGTCAAAACATTTATTACAGAGAGACCCTGACGCTAACGGGGGAAGACCGAGACTGACGGTCAGTAGTCTCCCCCTACTAGACGTCGGATAGAGACAAGTCAGGAAACAAGACACGCGACCGGACCGTCACAGAATCCAATTCCGACCGAAAAGCACACCATCAATAAGGTGTCAGACCAAACGATCGGGTTCAATCAAGCGAGTCTAACCCGAGCCCCGTAAGACTGGTCTAGGAATGTGATTCGTTACGTCGGGCACGGAGGGACGGGTGGGGAACGGAGGGACGGGTGGGGAGCGAACGATCTCCACCCACGTCCACAGACGCGACGAAGAGGCGACCCCCTCAATGGTAACTCGTACCTTAGACACCCAAAATTAATAAATAAATGAAAAGGAGGGACAATACAACGGGAGACACGAAGGTTGCAAGCGGTCTGAACAGTCACTGTCACAAAGGACCACAAACCTTTGAAGAGAGAAAAATTCTGAGGGAAGGGTCCTACCTCGAGGCAAGGATGGAGAAAACAGAGAAAAAAACAGAAAATATAAAAAAGGATGGAGGAAAGTTTCTGTTACCCGAAGAAAAGACCCGCGGACTACAGGAGACGGCCGTAAGTCTTCACCAAAACACCTCAAATGAGTCGTAAATTTACAAGAAAACTACTGAAACAACCCCTCTTTCACCAGAGGGATAGGATAAGGAGGCGGTAGAATTACGATGAACTTTTAAATTTCCCTGTATCCATCACCGATGTAAACATCCAATACAATATAAATACAAAAATTTAATATAAATTATAACCTTATATCAACTAAATGTTACAACATAATCAAAGTCCACATATCGTCTTACTGAAACAACAACAAGTCAGAGTTTTAATCCAGGTTGAGAAACACTGGTGTTCCTGACGTCGTGAGATCCGAAGGGACAGGAAGTGATAGAGAACCTCAAACGAGGTTGAGTACAGGTAACTCAGTCACTACGGTAGGTTGGTAGAGTAGGAGACAGTAGGGGAAGTGGAGGACGGGAGTCAGAAAGGGTCGTAGTCCCAGAAAAGGTTACTCAGTCGAGAAGTGTAGTCGACCGGTTTCATTACCTCGAAGTCGAAGTCGTAGTCAGGAAGGTTACTTATAAGTCCCAAACAAAGGATTTCCTAACTGACCAACCTAGAGAAACGACAAGTTCCCTGAGAGTTCTCAGAAGAGGTCATGGTGTCAAGTTTTCGTAGTTAAGAAGTCGTGAGTCGGAAGTACCAAGTTGAGAGTGTAGGTATGTACTGATGATCTTTTTCGTATCGAAACTGATATACCCGCAAACAGTATAAGACAACATACATATGATATACAACATGTATATGATAACATACATATGATATAGATAAGGGAAACTCACCACACTCAGATCCACGAAGACGGTTTAAGGACTCTTTAGTCGTTAAACTAGAGGGGTGTCCCTCAACTAATCAGACCAAATAAGGTAAAGTAGACCCACTGGGAGGTACTGAACCTATCTTGTCATCAAAAGTAGGAGTCACTTTCTCTTTTGGTCTGAGTCTCCGTGTTTCCTCGTACGAGCTTCGGTGTCTTGGGGAGCCCAGTCTGTCCCGCCCCAAAGTGTGAAGGACTGAGGGTCTAGACAAAAATAAGGTGGTCCACATCCTAAGAGAAACGAAAATTTTCAGGTCGAGAATTGAAGGAGAGACGTCATTAAAGTATCGTCCCATGTAGGGACTCGACAAAAGATGTTCCTAGTTTATAGAGGGTAACGGGACCCTGAAATCTCGTCCGGTTGGAGTACGTAGTCCCAGGTACTTAGGAGTTTCTTAATGTCGTGAAGGAAGGAGGAAGGTAGTTATATTAGGTCAGAATGAGGGTTTGAGAGACTGAATAGTAACACATCTCTCTATTCGACCCCAAAGGGTCTACCACGATCACCATTTCTTGGGTGGACGGTTACGTTCTCTGTATTCTCTGCACCAAAACTAGAGACCCACTCCTACTAGGGGATCTCCTCCTTTACCGTTGGGTGAGAACATAGGAAAGGACCTCTTAGGGTACCTGTCTCCTCGGACCACCCGATGTCAGGTATCCCAGTTTTTTTCAACCTATACTGATTTCGTTGATTCGTCGTCGTCGTGTCGTGTCCGTGTCTCTCGACTTGATCTGGGGGAAGTACATATTCGACTCCAAGACTCAACACACAAAGACACCGGACACCCAGTGGTGTGACGACTGGTCCCCCTCAAGACGATGTCTTTGTCCATTGGTCATGGGTCGCGGGAAGGTAGTTCGTGGACTTAGAAACGGACCTAGGAACTTGTAAAACTATAAAACCTTTCTCATGTCCGTTACGAAAACCACCGAGGTGGACGGGTTCCGATCCTCTTCGACCCTGAATTTCTGAAGAGTAGGTTCGAGGTTCCTCAAGAAGTACTTACTCTGGGAGTGTGAGTTGATATATTTAAGATCAGTCCGAGGTAAGATCACCCAGGATAAAGTTAAGGGATCAGTGGAACGAAAATGCGCCGGTTCTGAGTGAAATAGTCGAGAGAGGAGATCCTACACGGGAAGGGGTGACCGACCCTCTCCTCCGATACTGTACTACTGATGAGAAGAAGGTCCCCTCCAAGGACTTCCGATTCTATTTGTGTAACCTCTCAGGTAAGAAACTGTTCTTCCGGAGGAAGTCCTCGGATTGGAGCTACTAAGAGTGTGGTGAGACGAAGGAGGTAGTTCTTACTAGTAAGGTATGTGTACTTGAATGAATGTTTTGTCTTTGTCTGAGTTTCTGAATTTCTTACTTGAATACCGACGGTCTCCCTTCCTATCCCCTTTCCCTATCAACCCCTCAATCCCTACCTGTACGTATGTGACGACATAAATTTTACCCATTGGTTATTCCTGGATAACATACCCCTTATATGTTATAAAGGAGTTGTAATACACCGGTAGGACCTACCTTCCCCTCAAACCGTCCCTTACTTAATGTACATAAATGTACCGACTCAGGGAAACTACAAGTGGACTTTAATAGTGTTTTAACAATTAACCGATATGGGGTTATGTTTATAATTTTTCAAAAAAATTTTACTAGTAAGATCTCATCTGACTCCTTCAATGGGGTAAGAGAGGTTGATAGTTTCTGACGACATTCTCCTATTCATTCAACTCTATTCATTCTCCGTCCTTAGCACAGATGGGATTGTGAGGTTCCTTGTTCCTCGTCATACAGGTGACTCCTCCTTGTCGTTAGTCTCAGGACTCAAAGATTTACATGGTCTTCTGACCCCCTCCCCCATAATTTGAGAACTTTCATCATAGATCAGGTAGGCATTTACCACTTTGTGTAGGTACAGATGAGACGTTGAGTGGAGAAGTCTCTCTTCCATTGGTTACTTCCACTCCACATCTCCTCTACCGGTGTATGGGTGGGTCCCTCTCTTCGGACTTAAGAGGTATCTAAGTCCTCTTTTACTTATCCGAATACTTACGGACCGACTCAAATAGGCGTCTCCTCACTTCGTAGTGTCCTTCTTTACTCCATTTTCTTCTCGACTCTGAACAATTCAGAGACTTTAACTGTCTTTCTCTGTCTTAGTGCCCTCTCGGACGACCTTGGGGAAGATCCCCAACACTTTATGTAAATCTCTAAGAATCCTGGCTTCGTCCGAGTCATCAGTTTGTCTTTCCTTTGAAACTAATAACCCCTGGGAAGCAATTCCAGTGTACGAAACACTGTGGAAGACCTAGTGGTCCTTCTACCAGTAGGGTGGTAACATACGAAAGTTTCACGAAGAGGGAGGGACGTGTCTCGTCAGACGTGTCAGCAAATACTTACAGACTGGGGTGTAGATGAACTGGTGGTCTAGTAGTCTCCCATCTCCAGTTCCGATTAACTAGAAATATAGAGGTCGTGAGTCGTGTGACCTACATAAGTTACTCACGAACAATTTAACTATCTCCTTAAGTCCCTCACTGGATGTCACTTATTGGTTACTATTACATCGGTCTCTTTCTCGTCTCCAGGAGTGTTTGTCCGCTCCGTCCCTCTCTTTACTGACAAAGTCCTGACTACACATACAAACCTATCTCTGAAATACACTTCCCTTGAAGACATCCGACCCAAAGTGTCGACCGTGAGAGTCCTTATTAGTTTGTAAAGGTCCTCGCATTCTCGTAGATATTCCTTCTTTTTTTATGTCACCAGATTTCTTTTATCTCTTTTCTGGTCTCGGGCCTTTAGAGATAGGATTAAAGATGGACTTTCCAACCGTGTAGTGGTTGGAAACTAGTGGCTACTACACAATCTATGTATAGTGGGTCTCGAACTGTTTTTAAAAGATCTTTCCCTCTCAGATTAAAAAAAAAGTCCCAAGTCTACTCCTCCGCTCATGGTACATCTGTCATGATACATGGTTCATAGTAGACTCTGTTTGAAGGAAAGTTTGTGGGGAAAACGGGTTCAGTACAGACGGAGAAAAAGAAAAACACCTGTGTATACATAAATAATTCACTCGTGTACCCCCTGGGTCAAGACACTCTGTATCGTCCTATGTTTCACCCGCCCTACAAGAGACGAAACGTAGACAAATGTCGTTTGGGAGTGGACCGGTCTTAGAGAACCACACACACAAGAGTCAGTAAAGACTGAGAAACCTTGGGGTACCCGATATCCAGTGGTCCGAGGAGATAGGTACCCTAATAAAGTCGTTCTTATGATCTCACCCAACGGTAAAGGAGGAGGTCCCCTAGAATGACTGGGTCCCTAGTTTCGGTTCAGAGGAAGAAATCGTCCACCTAAGAAATGGTGAATCGGTGACCCCTTCGGGTTTCTTGGTGAGATGTAGTCCTTTTTCTCCTATTGAATTGGTTTTCTTCTAGTAAATGTCTTTTCCGTCCCTTTCTCATCTTATAGAGAAGAGTAACCACGGAACTTTCAATTTCGTAATCAACGAGTCAGTACAGGTTGAGAAACACTGAGGTATCTAACATCGGACGGTCAGAGGAGACAGGTACTTTAATAGGTCCGTTCTTATGACCTCACTCAACGGAAAGGAAAGAGGGCCCCTAGAAGGACTGGGTCCCTAACTTGGACCCGAGGACGAAACTTTTGTCTAAGAATTGGTAGACTCGGTGGTCTCTTTGGAAGGGGTGATCAAATTGTCTCAGACCCCCAGACTCCTTTATATTAAACACCACCTCTTGTGGGATTACGGTTAAAGACGGACGACGATTCAGTGAAGTCAGCACAGACTGAGACACGTTGTGGTATCTGCCGTCGGGTGGTCCGAGGGGGCAGGGACCCTAAGAGGTCCGTTCTTATGACCTTACCCAACGGTAAAGGAAGAGGTTACGTACTTTCACTTTTCACTTTAACTTCAGCGAGTCAGTATAGACTGAGAATCGCTGGGNAATAAAGTCGTTCTTATGATCTCACCCAACGGTAAAGGAGGAGGTCCCCTAGAATGACTGGGTCCCTAGCTTCGGTTCAGAGGAAGAAATCGTCCACCTAAGAAATGGTGAATCGGTGACCCCTTCGGGTTTCTTGGTGAGATGTAGTCCTTTTTCTCCTATTGAATTGGTTTTCTTCTAGTAAATGTCTTTTCCGTCCCTTTCTCATCTTATAGAGAAGAGTAACCACGGAACTTTCAATTTCGTAATCAACGAGTCAGTACAGGTTGAGAAACACTGAGGTATCTAACATCGGACGGTCAGAGGAGACAGGTACTTTAATAGGTCCGTTCTTATGACCTCACTCAACGGAAAGGAAAGAGGGCCCCTAGAAGGACTGGGTCCCTAACTTGGACCCGAGGACGAAACTTTTGTCTAAGAATTGGTAGACTCGGTGGTCTCTTTGGAAGGGGTGATCAAATTGTCTCAGACCCCCAGACTCCTTTATATTAAACACCACCTCTTGTGGGATTACGGTTAAAGACGGACGACGATTCAGTGAAGTCAGTACAGACTGAGACACGTTGTGGTATCTGCCGTCGGGTGGTCCGAGGGGGCAGGGACCCTAAGAGGTCCGTTCTTGTGACCTTACCCAACGGTAAAGGAAGAGGTTACGTACTTTCACTTTTCACTTTAACTTCAGCGAGTCAGTATAGACTGAGAATCGCTGGGGTACTTGACGTCGGATGGTCCGAGGAGGTAGGTATCCTAAAAGGTCCGTTTTCATGACCTCACTCCACGGTAACGGAAGAGGTTTAAAGATGGATCAACCCTGGTTATATCCTGTAATCTATCCCTTCCTCGGTCAAGACTTACAACACCATCTCGGTCTTACCCTCTACCATTTTAGTTCTACTTCATCCATGACAGATCCACTTGTATCACCGTTAGAGTGTTAACGTAGGATCTAAGAGGAGGTCGTGAGGGTAATACCTCGTCCAGTCCTCTTGTAACATTCGACAGTGTGGTAGGGTTGTTAAGGGTACACATACCGAGATAAAAATAAGATGCGTACGAAGAACTCGTAGGGTCTACACGGTTCATTCAACGTCCGTGACCCTTATGTCCACACTCGTTTTGTCTGTTGTTGTAGATGGGAGTGTCTCGAAGGCGAGATTACCCATCACTATTTTTACTTGTTTATTTTATGATCGTAATGGAAAGACCGAGTTAATCCTGATGTAGACCAAGACGTAAAAGAAGGGTAGGAGTCACTAATGTAATATAGAGTACGTAGGAAGAAAAATTAGAACTGAACGAATTGGTTAAGTTATGGCACCGGAGGTAAAGGTACTGGACAAAACTATGAGTCGAAATTTTACCTACTCTCCACTACTCTCGTTGGAACTACGTACGGAACCCCGTCTCTCTCTTCCGTACCTCCCACACCGTTTAAATTTTTCTTGTCATTCCGGTCCGAAACGAGTATTGTACTGAAAACTCGTTCCTGTACTCTTCCATTCTCGTTTGGTGTCTTGTAGATCCTCCTCTCGTAAGGTCCGTTTCCCTTATCGTTAAATTTATCTCATGAGTCAATACTACGATCTCTTTTACCTAGACTTAACTTTCGTCGGTAAGAGGTTCAACTCTCTTATAGTGTCATGAAACAAGAAGTATCGTTACCCAGATTTAATAAGTTGGGTTGTAGAGTGCAGAGGGTCTTGTTAGGTCACAGTGAAAGAGTTGAGACGTAAGATCAAGAAGTCTGGGATGACCTATTCTGAGGGATAGAGACTGTGATTCGAGTAGGTTAGAGATCCGACGATAGTCCCAGTAAGGATCCGGTTAGTACATCGTATTGGTAGACTTCTAACTTGACCTGAGTCTACATTTTCCATTTCTGACCTGGTGGTTCTTTCTGAGGATGTCTTCCTGAGTAGAGTCTTTGACTACGTCTTAGATCAAAAAGAGAGTGACTTAGAGAGAGAGAGAGGTCGGGGTAAGTGGTGTACAGGACGACGGAGAACGGAGGACCCAGGACCATCCTGAATGACGGAGAAAGATCTCTCAGAAGGTCGAACTCGTGCAACCGAGGAGGTGATCCTGATCTAGACCAAGACGTAAAAGAGAGGTAGGAATCGAAGTAAAAGAGTGCATAGGAAAGTTTAGGGAAACTTTAGGAAAGTTTAGAGAAGGTACCTTCTCTAACTCAAGTCTACAGAGACATAATTTAAAGTCCATAAAAACCTACTACCGGTAAGACTTGAGTGAATTGGTCAAGTTGTGACACCAAAAGTAAAAGTAAAGGTACTGGGTGAAACCAAGGAGAACTAAAGTTCAGACATGATAATCTTCGGTGGACAATCTCAATTAAGATGGACACATTTAAACTCGTCCGTTAAGCGGTGAAGAGTGGAGGTTTACGCCGTAGACCGTCTTACTCTCACAACCTGAGCTTTTACAAGTTCCGGAAGAGAGTAGGACTACGAGAGCCTAAAGTCCAGTTTAAGGGTGTAAGTGACGAAAGAGTGAGACGAAAGACAGTAAGTGAGGAGGAAGAAGTACTTCGGAGATAAGACGTGATCCGTGACTCAGTCCAGGATGTATCTACTTCTACTTGTACTATGTCAGAAAGAACATTTTCTGACTCTATCTCCTTAGATGTAAGTCTCAAAAAATACTTTCTCTTCTAGGTTGGTCAGGTAAGACTTCCTCTAGTCGGGACCCTAAAGAAACCTTCCTTACTACGATTTCGACTTTGAGGTCATGAAACCGGTGGAGTACACTTCTCGACTGAGTAACCTTTTCTGAGACTACGACCCTCCCTAACCCCCGTCCTCCTCTTCCCCTGCTGTCTCCTACTCTACCGACCTACCGTAGTGACTGAGCTACCTGTACTTAGACTCACTTGAGGCCCTCAACCACTACCTGTCCCTCCGGACCACACGACGCTAAGTACCCCAGCGTTTCTCAGCCTGTGCAGACTCACTGACTTGATTTGACTTCTCTTAGTTATCCTATACCACTACTGGTTATCAGAACGTCGTCCTCTATCTTCTCTTCAGTCGAAAGATCGATCCGCTGATTTATGTATCAATGACGGAAATTCTGTGTCCCGTTATTTAACGTCTTATCTCTCGTTCAAAGTCACC
This sequence comes from Capra ibex, assembly GCA_006410555.1. Taxonomy (NCBI): domain Eukaryota; kingdom Metazoa; phylum Chordata; class Mammalia; order Artiodactyla; family Bovidae; genus Capra; species Capra ibex. The sequence goes on from SJYO01046538.1 coordinate 48,394,743, forward strand.
TTCTCTAACTCAAGTCTACAGAGACCTAATTTAAAGTCCATAAAAACCTACTACCGGTAAGACTAACCGTTTGAATTGCAATGGGGTTCCCTACCCTTCCCCTTCCCTATCTTACCCTCAAATTGTGACTGTTCATGTGTGACGACGTAAATTTTATCTATTGGTTTTTACTGGGTGACATTTTTTTCTTAATTTTAAATTTTTTTTACAATTTATTCTTTTTTTTAATCCATGTAAAAGGACGGACCTTCGAAAGGACGAACAATGATGCAACAGGGACTGACAGCGGACTTCCGGTGTGAGACCATTGGTGGTAATAGAGATAAGACAATCATGGACCAATGCTAAGTAAGACAAGAAGTAAAAATTTAACGTAAAGTGAAACAAAACCAGGGTATACATGTAGGAAGGACCTAGAACCCCTCTCGCGTGGCAGACAAAGTCGGATTTAGGTATAGGCAATGAACGTCCATGGCGCGCTACGGAGCATGTTCCAAGTCAAGTCGGACATCGTTTGCGAAAGATTTAGGGGCGGAACAGTCGCGGGGTCCTTCCCGACCGCAGTTTTTCGGAGTCCTCTATTACATCCGCCCTCTCTGTTCTGAGGGGGGGCGACGAGGACATGAAGTTCTTGTGTACAGGGGGTCGTACCTCCCGTCTTAGCTCGGCGAGTGAAGTACAAGTGAGAAAGTTCAACGGCAAAACTTTAAACTGCAAGTTTTCGAGTGTCCGACATCATCCGTTAGTTAGGTTTACCTTTACACACTCCCGACCGTCTCGTTCCTTTTGTACAAAGACTCCCAGCCCTAAAAAAAAAAAAAGGAATACTAAAAAGAAGGCGGTGTATCTTCAGAGAGAGATTATTGTTTCTCTTTTTAGTACTTCTGCTTCCCCTATTACTTCTTGAGGTGAGAGGGCGGACGTCGTTGTCCTCACCCAGATGGACTTACGTTCGTGAACCCACCCTCAGTCCCAACACGGGTGTCGTGAATCTTAGACCACTCCTTCACGTCTGTCCATGTCGACTCGAGACGTTTGACGTACGCCCCCTACCCTCCCTTTCGTCTTCTCCTATTGTCTGTTCTCTCTGTCTCTCCTTTCGTTCCCTCCTCCTCCCCTCTCGTCCCTCGTCAGACCCACTGATCCTTCCCCCTACAAACTAGAACGTACACGGGAGTGTCTCCCTCTCTTCCTTTTCCTTTAATTGTACGTGACTTTTTGACAAGACACGGTTCTGGAAGACACATGTTCAAAAATTAAGAGAGTTGGTGAGAATCTACCGAAAACAATACTAATGATTACGGTAACAATGGTAATAACAATAGGACCCTACAGAAACTGGTAAAAGAGGGAGTTTCCCAGAGGTCTTCCGTACTAAGTCGGTGGTGAAGTGAGTGAAACTTCAGGAAGAGGGAGACTGGTAACTGACCCCAACTATCACACAGGACGTCATAGTACTTCGCCCCCCTTCTATGGGTGTGTCTTACTGAGTAAGTCCCTTACTTGTCACAGACTCCGGTTTGACTCTGGTACCAGTGAGGGGACTCACCGGTAATCTCCTTCGAGGTCGACGAGTCCTACCAACAGGTACGTCCTGAGGACCCCTCTCCTGTCGGCCAGGGACTCTCGTCAGACCGACTGTCAGAGATCCACTGAATACCCTGGGAGTACCCTGGGACGACAGAGGTCTAAAACGACCCCTGGTCCCTTCCTGTCCGAAGGTCCAGGGAGGTGACGGAGTGCTACTGGAGTGTTGGGAATGTCAGAAGAACGATAACATGTCAGTGATTCAGGACTGAGAAACACTAGGGCACCCGACGTCGTGTGGTCCGAAGGGACAGAAGGTGATAGAGGGCCTCAAACGAGTTTAAGTACAAGTAACTCAGTCACTATGATAGATTGGTAGAGTAGGAGACACCGGGGGAGAGGAAAACGGAAGTTAGAAAGGGTCGTAGTTCCAGAAAAAGTTACTCAGCTAAGAAACATGGTCCACCGGTTTCATAACCTAGAAGTCGAAGTGGTTGTCAGAAAGATTATTTATAAGTCCTGACTAAAGGAAATCCTAACTGATCAAACTAGATGAACGTCAGAACGGTGTAAGGAAAAGAAGAGAGAAGGAGGGTCTTCGGACCTTTTCAGGACGTCCTCCCGGATGACAGAGGTGGAGAAAACATCCTGTAACCAGACATGGGGAGGTTAGGGTAGGGACAGTAGAAGAGATGTTTTGGGACGATAAGGGATGAGGTACTTGGAAACGACCGGACCGAGTTACCATCACCACTAACTCGTTTCCGTAACTTTCTTCCTCCGTTCTTATGAACTTCCAGATACATAATATGTACCTCCCGAAAGAGTCCCTAGTACATACCGTCACTGTAAGTAACATTCTCTCCATGTACAGGGATCAGAAGCCTAAAGGTATCAGTGTGACGATAACTATAATTGTGTCAGGTTTCTGGAGTCTTCGTGAAATGTCTCAGATGGGAAACTAACACTTATCACGACGATACTTGTTACCACATACTTGTAGACAAGCTCAGGGACGGAGTTAGAAGACCGTGTAAGGATCTGTACCTTAACACCACAGTCTGACATTTGTACGCAAATTGAAAAGTTCCTTGACAGTATGACAAAAAGTGTTGTCGACGTGGTAAAAGTAAAGGTGGTTACCATGTCTTCGAAAGGTTAAAAAGGCGTAGGAACGGTCGTGGAACAAAAAATTTAAAAATGTTTTCAGTAAGATTAGTCACACTATTTCGTAAAATTTATTAGTATAGATTGTGCGATCGAAATAAAATGTTTTCTCTTCTAATACCAAGTCGTTTAATTAACGAAAGGACGTTTGTACTTCAATAGGTTTCCTATTTTCTCGAGAAATACTGGGTGGTCCCCGGGTTGGTTGGACCATTCTGAGTAGAGACGAATTCGGAACCAATCTCTAAATCTCTCAGAATCTTTCACAAGTTTCCTCTCCAAACTTATATAACCCAACCGGTTTTTGAAAGAAGTCGGTTGGACTATTATATTTGCGTCATACATATAACGAAGGGTCCACCACGATCACCATTTCTTAGACGGACATAGCTACATCCTCTACACTTTCTGTACCCAAGTCATCAACCCACCCCTTCTAGGGGACCTCTTCCCGTACCGTTGGGTGAGGTCATAAGAACGGCTCTCTTAGGGTACCTGTCTCGTCGGACCGCCCGATGTCGGGTACCCCAGCGTTTCTCAGTCTGTGCTGACTTCGCTGAATCGTACGTGTGTGCGTCCGTCATACATATAATAGGAATGTAATGTTCGAACGGAAAGAAGACTCGTCTTAGTGGTCAGTTATCTTTTGTTGAAGAAAAGAGTCGGTCGTCTACTAAATTTACACCTACTTTCTCTCTGTCTTTCAAAGGTCAAGGCTGTATTCGGGGTACCCACCCCGTCCGAACATCCCTTGTCTGTAATGTATGTCTCGAGGAGGGATCCTTTTTGATTTTGGTTTTGGTCGTAGAGGGGGTGGTGGTTTTGGTCTTCGTTCGTCACTTCTTCGTATCTCCGCTGGACGAGTTGTTTCACCATGGGAAGGGGGTACGACCCACTGTCTCCGTACCGTTTGGGATTCTGCAGTTCACTCTATCACGGCTACCACGTCGAGAATGATTCACCGACTACGAAGTGTAGTTAGGACATTACCGTAAGTCTGTCGGTCGATAATATAATGGAGACTAAATGTGTCTCTAAACGAGTCTCGGTACCTCGTTATCCAGTGTCGTGAACCCCCGTTCTACCTCGGTCCTAGACTCAAGACTAGAGAGACCAGAACTTTCGGTGTAAGGAAGGTAAAGTTGATGAGGAGAACGTCACCCCGTCGATATTTTGGTCCTCGTGGTTTTCACCCGGTCCTCCAGTCGTTTTAGTACACACACACAGGTTAGGAAACACTGAGAAACGTTGGGGTACCTGACATCGGGTGGTCCAAGGAGACAGGTTCTTTAAGGGGTCCGTACTTATGACCTTACTCAACGGTACAGGAGGAAGTCCCCTAGAAGGTCTGGGTCCCTAGTTTGACTACAAAGATTACAGAGGACGTAACCATCCGCCCAAGAAATGGTGATCGCGGTGGACCCCTTGGAGTCGTTTTGGTACCCCAGTCGTATTATGTCGAAGGACCTCGTAAGAGAAAGGAGTTTCAAGACTCTTGTCGTTTTTAGTTTTGTATGAAAAAATACAATTTTATACGTAATAGTTCATCTTTCGTTTTAAGTGGGTTTTAAAGATTCTTTTTTGTGTACCGAAGTTTCTTTTAAAGTGTGACTGTCGATCGGTGGAATCCGCCATAAGGGTCCTGGGGTCCCCACCCCACACAAGTACGGAGACGAGAATCCTGAGGAAGGCACCTTTTGAACCTCGACCCGACGGGATGTAATCCGTTTCGACCCGAATCGTCTGGGTAGTCGGACCCGAACTTACGACTAAGAGTAAACGGTTGGTACCCAAGGACTTGTAAAAATTTTTTAGAATCCGTTGAATTGGAGAAACCCAAAGTAAAAGGAGTAGTTATTCTAGACCTTTTTTATCATGTTGACGAAGTTTGTCAACGAGACTCCTAGTTCACTTCAAATTCATTCAGTGATATTCCTAACAACAATAACAAGCCAACGATTTAGAACGAACTGAGAAACGGTGGGGTACCTGACGTGGAACGGTCTGAAGAGACAAGAAGTGATAGGAAGTAATAGAGGACCTTAAACGAGTTTGAGTATAAGTAACTCAGTCACTACGGTAAGTTGGTAGAGTAGGAGACAGTGGGGGAAGAGGAGGATGGAAGTCAGAAAGGACCGTAGTTCCAGAAAAGGTCATATGTGGTACTCTTCTAATATATATACACACACACACACATTACCACGGACCTTATATCATTTATGTTGTATTCCCAAGGAGAATAATAACAAATGAGACTCGGACAAATGAATAAATATTTCAACATTTAGATTACGTATCGAACAATCTCACAGTACTTGTGATTTACCCTATAATGTAAGTTTCGTGTGTCGGCTCACGAAACAACAATGAGAAGTCAACGATTCAGTACAGGTTGACAAACACTGGGGTACCTCACGTCGTACGGTCCGAGGGAACAAGAAGTGACAGAGGACCTCAAACAAGTCTAAGTCCAGGTATATTAACCACTAGAATAGATTGGTAGAGTAGGAGACGAATCGTCTATCGTTCATAAAGTGTTTACCATTAATCAGTCTAACGATAGTGTTATCTCCCGAAGGGACCACCATTTTTTTTTTTTTTTAACGAACGTTACGTCCTCACCGTCCAAGTTAGGGACCCTGTCCTTCTATGGGACCTTTTCCTTTACTGTTGGAGGAGGTAATAAGAACGGACCCTTTAGGGTATTTGTCTCCTCGGACCTCCTGATATCAGGTACCCCAGTGTTTTCTCAACCTATGTTGAATCTCCGATTTGTTGTTATTGTAGTGTATTGTAGTGTAATCATGACAAAACTACCGTGACCTGGTAGTAAGGACCTCCTCAAGTTTTATGTTGGAGTTAGACAACTACAGTCAAAGTACCTAAAGTTTAACGAATTATAAAGTGTATAAAAGATTTGACCAAAGATACCTACTATCTTAGAACTCTAAAAGGTCAGTGTCTAGACTTGGTGAAAACGTACAGACTTTAACAATATTCACCGCGACAACAGAGAGACTACGTTTCCTCTTGATAGTCCTTCTGTTCGGGAATCAAAATAGAAAGGGATAGAAGGTCCTGAAAGAGTCGGAGGTTGGAGGAGGTTCTTCTGAATGTCCTACTGCGGTGGGGAACAGTGTGTGTTTGGGAAAATTTCCGTATACACTAGTCTACGTACAAAACAGACAGAATAGAGAACTTAAGCCGGCACTCAAGAGACATCTTCCTTATACTAAAATTGGATACCACACGTTTCATCCCTACCCTTAAGGGTTTGGTGTTCGAGAAGAAGATTGAATAGTCGGGTTTCTTCCCCAGTAAAAATTATTGAAAATAGTGAAAGGACCGGGTTCCCTCGTGAAGAAAGATTACATGTGGGTCGTAGGATGTACTCTTGTCACTACTCACACCTGATAAAATCCTTGTGAATCCCACGAAGTATTTATAAACTTCTACTTCGGGTAGTCAAGACTCAAGCCCAAAAACCCAAGGCAATCGTAGTATTCTTTACTTCCCCTATTGTCCGTTCTTCGAGTCTTCCACAATCCCTCCCTTGGTTTAGGTATAGAAGTCTGACCCTTCAACATATGGAAGGAAACCCCTACTAGTGATACTTTCTTTGTTGTCAGATGTTGACTTATGGACCCCGAAGTGGTGGACACCCATATCGACCCGTCTAAGACAGTCGTTATTAGGGGTTCTCCGTTACCATTAACCCGGGACCGACATCCCATGAGGGTTACCCGCATAAGACCTTTCAGAAGAGCAACGAAGACTCTTGGTACGAGTCCTCGACAAAGGGGCCCCGGCACAAGTCACGGGGACACGCCGACTACCCTCTATGGACGAGACAGACTCGGACGTACCAAGACCCCCACACACACCAGACCCCCCGGTGGTCCTACATACTCTTTCTTACGGAGGATAAACTTCGGGCCGAGTCGTCTTGATAGTCTAGGTCTATCTGTTTCAGGTCGAAGAAGTCAGAGACCGAGATTGGCCGGGGAGGAGGGAATGACTTTCAGTCCGTGAACCGTATTTGTCCTCCTTTTACCTGGACAGGGGTGACATGAGAGTGGTGGTCCTCAGACATAGAGAAGACTACGGGACCGGGTAGTGTCATTGTTATTCGTTACGTCCTTTTCGTTCGGACCATAGATATATCTCCTCTTTTAATAAAAGAATCATAAAGTATTTTTCAGGATTATGTCTTGTTCATACGTTTTCCATCCGAGGGACCTGGGAGTAGCGAAGACGAACGTGTTTCTGGTTTACTTGGCCCCGAGACGGTCCTGTGAGTCGACGTCAATTAAACAAATAGGGAAAGGTGGGGTCCTTTGTACGAGTGTATGTAATGGAGTTAACTAAGAATCTTCTTGAAGTACATCTCTAACCACAAAAATAGGATACATGTGACGAGTCTCGTATCTTTTCGTATAGTTTAATTCCTCCAAATTCGAAGTCCACTTTTCCTGTCAAGGGTCTACTCTCGACCTTCACAGATTTCGAATCCGTATTTATAGTTCCCTTATTTCCCAAACCGAGGACCCGGTTTATAGGTTTATACGTTCACTCGTACACACACTTGTACACATATTCATACATACGTACAGATACACATATACATAGTTATACAAACATACACGTACACACATATACATATAAACACATACACGTACATATACCCACTCATACATACTGACACACACGTGTTCGAACACACATACACACAAACACACCAGTACACATACACACCCAGACACATATGTACACATACTCACACACACGTACACACGTGTACATACACACATATACAAACACACACGTTCACGTACACGTACACACTCACGTAACACACATGTACACATACTGACATATAAAAGTACACGTGCACACGTACGTGTATACACATGACCACTAGTGTACGTACACGCGTACACTTACACATATACACACACAAACACACACGTCACCCATGAACATATACACACATGTGTGCGTACAAACACACGTGTTCGTTTCCATGACTCCAGACGGACTTTACGACGGAGTCTCCAGGTCCGACCCTTACCTCTTCCATTTAACATTTCTTAGGTCCCGACTCTCACCAAAGTAACAAACGATAGTATTGTTCCCGGGAGCTTTCGAGGGCCCGCGGTACGGTGGGAAGGAGACCGGTCCCCTGTTCGTTAGGACCGTCTCAAATGGGTGGAAGGTCACTTGCACGGTCCTTGAGAAAGAAGTGACTGACAGAAGGGTCAAAGACAGACTCTCTCTCCGGTCTACCTCCTCCACTCACCTCCCCGTCGGCAAGGGACGTGATAGGGGGTCCGACAGTCGGGACTCGGTCGTGTCTCCTTCCCCCTTACGAAATCGACGCCACTACAGACTACGAACCCATTCCACCACTCGGCCCCTTCCCCTCCTCCCCGGGTAGGGAACGACACCTCGTCCACAGTCGACGGTGTACGTCCACCCGTCCTTCCCGAACTTCCCCGTAGAGAATCTCCCTTCGGACGTCTTTCGTACTGTACACGAGTGGTCCGTTCACAGGGTGGACGAGGACTCTGGGACCTTAGTCTATAGAAGAGGATGTAGTAACGATCCTACCCCACCTTTGAAGACTACGGTCTGACGACTGGTAGTTGTGGTCGTTAATTCAAGATCTTGTTTAATGTCTTGTGCGTTTCTTCTCTGAACGGGATTTCAGGTCGCCTATTCTGAGACGTAAGGGAAAAGTCCCCCGCACACAAGTTAGGGACCAGTCCCTTGATCTAGGGTTACGGAGTGGATCTTTGGACGTACAGTGTTGATTCTTGACCACGTCGGTTTATGTATCCCTTTTTTTTTTTTTCTAATTTCTTCGTTCCTTTGTCTCTACCTTCCATTCCTTTTTGGAACAAGAAAAGTACGGGTAGTGGAAAGGACCGTCAATAATTTGAGAATTACTCCCAGTCCTATTTTTCGTCACTCAACCCTGTAGTCCCTTTGGTATCCTCCAACTTAAGTCTTACGTTTCCCCTCCTTTCCCTCCTTCCGTCTCTTCTTTCCTGTACAACTTTTTAATGTCCTTTTCGTTCTCCCTTAACACTTCCTTCAAATTTTTTGCAGTCTCTTCTCCATGTAACCTGTCCGGAAATCTCCACTCGACTAGATCAGAAATAGACTATTTCCTTCCTTGGTGTTGGATGTCGTTACTCATCCACGTCTTACGAAACACTACCTCTCTGGTGCCTACGACCTTAAGGGTCTCTGGGAATTGTCGACACCCCGGGGTTAAGTGGTCGGAGGGACTAGGAGTCAAAGAAATTACTTTCATCTTTTTGGAATAGAATTCTCAATGATACGTTTGACACTCTTTAGTACCGATACATTCATTATCGTGTCTTGTTGGGATTCCGTTCCCCAAGGTTTCAGTCGAGTCCGTACCACAATACAAAGGTCACGGTGTATTGATCACACAATTTTGGTGTATACAAATAATAGAGTCAAAGGTACCCGGACTCGGGGACCGTAGTGAATCGACCCAGGAGACAAGTCTTAGGAAAGTCCACCGTCAGTACTACAGTCGACTCCGATATTAGAGTAGTCTCGGACCCCGGGAGAAGGGACGAACGACTTGTAACCGTCTTAAGTCAAGGAAGACCAATATCCTGACTCCGGGAGTCAAGGAACTTCGGTGGGAGTCAAGGGTCGGTACACTGGGAGAGGTGGGTGCTATCCCGGTACTTCCTGAGGATTCTATCTCTAAAGGTAGAGGTGTCGTATTAGTGCCTCACTATAGGGTACTGAAAACGGTATAAAATAACCAATCTTCGTTCAGAACCGTACAAGGAGTAATCCCTTCGTTGGATTTGCAGGTAACTGTCTATTTGTTCTACATGAATATACGTAACCCGAAGGGACCACCGAGTCTATCATTTCTTAGACGGAGGTTATACCCTCCAAGTTGGGGACCCAACCCTTCTATGGGACCTTCTCCCGTATCGTTGGGTGAGATCACAAGAACGGACCTTTTAGGTGTATCTACCTCCTCGGACCACCCGGTGTCAGGTACCCCAGTGTTTCCCAGTCTGTACTGACTCACTGATTAGTGTGTGTGAATATATGTTACCTTACAATGAGTCGGTAGTCTCCTGTTTTATTACGATAAATGTCGCTGTACGTACTTGGAGTCAAGTCAGTGAGTCGGTACAGGGTGAGAAACACTGGAGTGCCTGACGTTGTTCGGTCCGGGGGGACAGATAGTGGTTGAGGGCCTCGAACGAGTTTAAGTACAGGTAGCTCAACCACTAAGGTGACTTGGTAGAGTAGAGACAACGGGGGAAGGGGACGGAAGTTAGAAAGGATCGTAGTCCCAGAAAAGGTAACTCAGTCAAGAAACGTAGTCCACCGGTTTCATAACCTCGAAGTCGAAGTCGTAGTCAGGAAGGTTACTAATAAGTCCTGACTAAAGGAAGTCCTGACTGACCAACCTAGAGGAACGTCAGGTTCCCTGAGAGTTCTCAGAAGAGGTTGTAATATCAAGTGTTGGATCTCTGACAGTATAACTCACTGCAGTCTGTCTCTTTCTGCTTATAGTATCCCATAGTGAATATACACCTTAGATTTTATTATCGTGTGTACTTGAATAAATGTTTTGTCTTTATCTCAGTGTCTACATCTTTTCTTTGAAGACCAACGTCGTCCCTTTCGCCCCCCGCCCCACACCCCACCCGTCCTATGTAACCCTCTGACCCTAACAGTATTTGTGTGATGATATATACGTTATTTATTGATTATTCCCGGATGACCTATCGCGTCCCTTGAGATGAGTTATGAGACATTACTAGATATACCCTTTTCTTAGATTTTCACACTTATATACATATACACATTGACTAAATGAAACGACATGTGGACTTTGATTACGTTGTAACATTTAGTTGATATGAGGTTACTTTTAACTAATTTTCTGTTCTTGTTTTTTGTTTGTTTTTCTTTGTTCGACCTACAGAGGAACTAAGGTCCTCCCGTCTAATATGTGTTTCTACATTGAGAACCGACAGTGGTGTCCCATGCAGAGACCCGCTCAGATGGAAGAAACCGGAGTAAAAAGAAGGAACATTTTACTGTGGTATTCTGTCAGTGATATCAAGTTGCTTAATTATAGGGAATTCGTGATTCTGTTACGGACCAGGTAACAAACATGATGTGTATGAATAATTTACAAAATTTTTATTTAATTAGAGGTTTCATGGACAGTACGTCGTTCGTGAGTCTTATTTCCTCGATACAGACTCCAGTCGCCCGATACGATTTCCACCCGGGTCGTAGGGAACCTGTCCACGAGATAGAGAGACCCGACGGGAGACAGAACCCGTCGTCTCCCATCTCCTTAGACCCCTAGACCTCCCTCCGTTCACGTCCCAAAAAAAAGGAAAACCAGTCAACAATCTCATATAACAAAGGAAGGCCCCGGGACCGTAAGAGAGAGGGTGAGACCTACCCCTTGAGTCGTGTAGGGAGGGGATTGGAGGGGGTCTGGAACGTCGGTGTCGGGAGGTGGAGAGACGGAGGAAAAAGAAACACTCTATCGGTCCCGGACCGAAGGGTCGGGGAAGGGAGGGAGAGGGAGGTCGTCTCCCGGTCTGTTGGGGAAGGAGGTGTCGAGAGGGAGAAAGATTAGATTAAATACGTATCGTAAAGAGTATAAACGTTTTGTATTTTTTTTTTTTTTGGGAATTTTGATTCTCCGACAAAAGGTAAGGACTCCATCCGAGCCGAACGACGGTACGTGTGAGGGTACGTATATAAACTTGTTCAAACTAAGTCACATCGACTGTGTCTTTGGTGAATCGGCAAAGAGGATGTAGTAGGATTCAATTATGAGGACTGTCCGACGTCCTCCGGAAAGTCGTTAAAAAGATAAAGTCGAAAAGGGGAGATAGAGGGAGGGGGGAGGGGACGGAGGGTATAAGGGAGGGGGACGACGTTTTAAACGAAGGTGAGTTTTCGACTGGTTTGGAAACGTTAAACTCCGTTAGCGTAGAATTCTGGGTTGACTTTCCGTTCGTCGTCGATATTTACCCTTGTCCCGTCGGGGCGGACCCTCCCGACCTAAGACACACACGACCTATATCCACCCCCTGTTCCCCTCTCAAATTGACAAAACCTTTCTATTCTCTAAACGGACGAGGTGAGGGAAGTGACCCCTCGAGACTGAGGTTCCGGACGTCGTCCGGACCAGAGATATCAAATGGTCGAAGTCGAAGGACGGTTCGACAGACCCGAAACACAAGACGGAACCCGTGTCCTCTCTAAAGTTTCCAGAGTCCCGGACATAAAGTCTAGGGTCACCTGAGACTCGGGTTTCCCTCCTCCGACTTTCCGTGATTCGTTTATGTAGATATAAGAGGGTCACGTAAAGAGAGAGAAGGAGAGCAGACAGAAAGAGAGGAAGGACATACAGAGACGTAGAGAAATGGAGACAAAGAGAGAGTGTATGTATGTTTTGGTTCGGAACACATCCACGGAACTACGTACTAAAACGGAAATGGCCGGAGAGGAGGAAGTGGGGAAAGTAGGTGGGGGAAGGGAAAGAGTAAAGGGTCAAATAGTTCGACGGGAGGTCCAATTACAAGTCGTCTTGTCACACACACAAAGACACACCTGTCCTCCAACGGTGAAGTGATGACTTAAGGCTAAGTGGGATTACGGAGAACGGACCTCTTTCACCGACACCGGGACGGTGTCAGTAGTTCGGAATCCGACCGGAGAAAAGTCCGGACCGACTTCCGACTGGGGACTGAGACGTCGGGGAGAAGGTCTCCGACCGAAAGGGTCCGACCCGACGGTCGTCCCCCGTTCGACGGGAGTGTCGGCGACCGTGTCCTCTGTCCGCCGTCCCTCCGGACCCCTTACCGGCACCGAGTGGAACACGACCCCTCCGTCCATAAATTCCGGGTTTGAAGAGACGACGACCGTAGGACAAAGGACTGTCCTCGGGATTCTGAGTCCCGGTCGGTCCTTCTTAGGACCAACTCTTTGTTATTGTCCTTCGTGTTTTACTCGTGGTGTACGGAGGCCGTGCGCCACAGTCCAATGTCCACGCCCAGACCCGGTGGTCAGAGGGGTCTTGTTGTGACTTGAAGTTTCTTGTCGAACAACAACAACAAATCAGTGAGTCGGCACAGACTGAGAAATGCTGGGGTACCTGACATCGGGTGGTCCGAGGAGACAGGAACTCTAAAGGGTCCGTTTTTATGGCCTCACGCAACGGTATGGGAGGAGGTCGCCCTAGACGAGTTGGGTCCCTATCTTGGACCCAGAGGACGCAACGTACGGATAAGAAATGGTAGAATTTCCCCATTGGGGGATTCTCATAAGAGTGTAAGTGTCCCTTGAGTCCTTCGGATCTTTTCCAGGTCGGGTTCCTAAATTACTTTGAAACCTCTTCACTGGGACCCGTTCAACGAATGACAGTAAAGACGGAGATACCGAGTAAATTCTTTACATCTCTATCCTGGATCTGGTTCTCCAGAATTGGACCTCGGGTTTTACCCAGAATTGGACCCCGGGTTTTAACATATTCTCCTAAGTGTACATACCAATAAAACATGTATACTGACCCTTTGTCAGTCATTAAAGGTAGTCTAAAAGGCTCCCCAGAGACTTGTCTCTTTCAAACTTTTAATTACATGATCTACTGGGAGTTCAGTAAAGGTCTAGTTTGTAAGACTCAGTCTACTCACCGACAGATTACTTCCTTAAAGTCCTGTACCGTCTACTCCTTTACTCCTGGTCTCTTCCCGAAAGGTCCACGTTTAGTATTGTAAAACCAGGTCGTCACTTGTCTCGACACACACACACACGATGCAGTAAAGTCAGTACAGATTGAGAAAGGTTGGAGTATCTGACACCGGGAGGTCCGAGGAGACAGGTGCCTTAAAAAGTCCGTTCTTATGACCTCACACAACGGTAAAGGAGGAAGTTTCCTAACAGGACTGAGTCCCTAACCTGGACTTAGAAGACACAGAGGCCGTGACTGTTCGTCCAAGAAATGGTTGCTCGGTGGACCTTTCGACTTATCTCGAGACCGGAATCCATTAGTGATCGTAGACACTCGGAGGGACTCGATAAGAATGCACCAAAAAACAACGAATTTATTATCCCGTTTCCCAACCAGTGCCCCCTGAGACCACTTCCCTCATGGGGTCTGAGTCGGAGGACCCCCGTCGTAGGGTGACCAACACAGTTGACTTAAGGTAGAGTCGACGGACAGTCAGAGTGGACCTGGTTCTGAAAGAGATCGATCCAGTGGTTTCTAAGGAAGTCCCAGGAGATGACGACGACGACGCCGATTCAACGAAGTCAGCACAGGCTGAGACATACTGGGGTATCTGCCGTCGGGTGGTCCGAGGGGGCAGGGACCCTAAGAGGTCCGTTCTTGTGACCTCACCCAACGGTAAAGGAAGAGGTTACGTACTTTCACCTTTCACTTTCACTTTTACTTCAGCGAGTCAGTACAGGCTGAGAATCGTTGGGGTACCTGACGTCGGATGCTCCGAGGAGGCAGGTGTCCTAAAAGGTCCGTTTTCATGACCTTACGTCTTCAAAGATTTTCACGATATTTTATGGGTGTAGGAGAGTCCTTTTGTCTTAGGATATGGTACAACCTACTCTCCCACCACTTAAGATAAAAGGGAATAGGGTCAATCGAAAATAACAATTGTATACGCAAGATTCTAGTCTAGTCCAATTTTGTCTACAGTAGAAATAGGAACTACTCTTTCTTCTCTCCCAAACAACATTTGACTGTAGTCACAATTTCTCACCTCCTTCACCCGTACCTTCCTCTCGTAACAAGACAGATGAAACGTAACACTACCCCCTGTCAATACTTGGGTTTCCAGAGTTTGCATAAGCCGTGGTGTAAGAAGTGGAAGTCAGTGGTAGGGACCAGTAACAGTTTTCGGTTCACCGACTCTCGGTGTTGGACTATCGGGAAGAGGTGGTAGAGTGGAGAAGGTCGGAGGTCGGACCAGTTCGAGAAACTGACTAAGACGGACATTGGACACTCTCAAGAAGAGACGTAGAGAGTTTGGAAGAGAGGGACAGAGGTACCGTAGGTTCGTGTCCTATCCTCGACTACTACGGGAGTCCATGGTCCTTCGAGACGGTCTGTCCGACCCCGTCTCAGTCCTGGTACTCGTTGCCGACACACAATCCGACGAAAGTAATTACATACGATTATCGTATAGTAAGGTATTACTGAACTGAAAGAGAGAATGAAACGTTTATAACCACCTTGTACTTCAAACGAGTTCAAAGTGATTTTACATACAAATCTAGTGTGCCCTAAACTTTACCTTTAAGAATAATCTCGAAGTTTAGTCGGTCACGGGAGGACAGGTCCTTCGCGGTAGGTCGCGACCGTATTTTCGGAGACGACAGTCAACTTCAACTCTTACCCTCTTGATCCCTGAACATCTGTATGAAACTCCCGAAGGGTCCACCGCGATCATCGTTTATTGGGTGGACGGTAACCTCCTCTACATTATCTACCCCCAAACTAGAGACCTAACCCTTCTAAGTTACCTCCTCCTGTACCTTTGGGTGAGGTTATAAGAACGGATCTCTTAGGAGTACCTGTCTCCTCCGACCACACGATGTCAGGTACCCTGACGTTTCTCAACCTGTGTTGACTTCACTGAATCGTGAGTGTACGTGCGTACGAGTCTGTTTAAAGTTTGAAGTCGAAATCTGTTCGTTCCTCCCTTCCCATACTAAGACCTCTCATACCATTTTCCTCTACCCGTCACAAGTCATAGTTCTTCCTGGACGGTCCCAGTTACCCACCACTGGACCTCTCCTCCACCCCGTCAGACACTACCCCTAGTCTCCGACGGTTTACACTCCTACTTCTGCGTTTACGTACGAGTACCAGTCTCTTCGGACCGACCTCTGTCTTCCCAGAGACCCCAAATCCACGTCTTTGAATTTTCTAACCATTTATTTCGTTCCATCCCTAGGTCGGAATTCCGTTACCTTATGACCCATTCTTTAGATCCATTTCCGAGGTCAGGTTTTCGATTACGAGGACATATGGTCCTTTTAGTGTCGGAACCTTTCGTTCGATTTTTACCAAAACTTGGTATCGTTTTCTAGTTCCAATGGAACTACGACTTAAGACTCCGACTTTCAGGTCATAGCACTACGACCAGTTAAGTCGTGGTACCACTCTCGGGAGAAAGACCGAACCACTGTTGCAAGAAGAACGTATTCCTTCTGTATCGGAGACAGAGAAGAAATAACAACGACAAGCGAACGATTCAACACAGACTGAGAAACACTGGGGTACCTGACGTCGTGTGGTCTGAGGAGACAGGAGGTGACAGAAGGTCTCAAAACGGTTTAAGTACAGGTAATTATCGTACAGTCAGTACGAGAGATTGGTAGAGTAGGAGACGGCATGAGAAAAGGAAAACAGAAGTTAGAATAATTCGGTAATTAGGTTAGTACCCCTAGAATTGGGAGTAATGTACCAGTAGATTGGGATTAATGGAGGGGTTTCGGGGGTAAAGGTATACGGTAGTAGGAACCCCAATACTGAAGTCATATACTTAAACATTCCCTGTATTAACTGAGGTAACGTCCGTAATGTGACACTCAGTCCGAGTTTACCGAGAACCAACATCTGAACACCGGGGTCGAGGTCCCTCCCCTCTGTTCATCTCCGTTCTCGTAATAGAGTCCTTCTTTCTGTTCCTTTTTTTACAGAAGGGTATACCTCTATCTTAAGTCATATCAAAAACCACTCGGCAAGACTCAAGGGGTACCCATCTTGATCTGTCAATTCTTTCGAACCGGTTCCACGATTAGGTTCACTATGAGATGGTACATTCTATAAAGATCCTGTACCCGGAAGATAAGGGGTTTTCCTGTATGTAAACATTTTTATCGTCTCTCCGATGTCTATGGTAAAGACCCCATTCTTACCCCTCGGTCCGGTCCTATGGGGTCCTCTAAGGATGACATCTCCCGGTCTCTTACACTCGACCTCCGTTCCTCTACGAGTATAGTCGGACTAACAAGAACCCGAAGAGTCCCTCGAAGGGTTAGCTGTCGTCTGACGGACCGGTTGTGTGAATACTGAAAGGTTATTTCCACAATGTCTCTGTTAATACAAGATTAATATCCTCACTCGATACTCACCTACTCCAGAAACGGTGGGAGAGGTCGGGACCGTGGAACTACCAAGTTACAGGAAACCGACTCTAGGTTCTTGGGAACTGAAGGGAATCGTCGACTTGACAAAGACCGTCATCTGTACTACCCTCCTTGTATCTGAAATCTTA
Source organism: Capra ibex (assembly GCA_006410555.1). Lineage (NCBI taxonomy): Eukaryota > Metazoa > Chordata > Mammalia > Artiodactyla > Bovidae > Capra > Capra ibex. Next base: position 48,411,776 of record SJYO01046538.1, read on the forward strand.
GTTTGACCCTAAGGTTGCGACCGAGAGGTGGTTAATGTGTATTTTGGAACCTTGTTAATAGATTAGAGAGACTCGAAGTCATATAAGTATATACATTACACTTATTATTTTTGATTGTTTTATACAGAGTATCACAATTATTTCTAAGTGATTATTATTATTGTTGTTTTCGGTGACTCGTGGATGACACAAGGTTCGTGATTCAGTGAATCCAGGTAATAGAACAGGTTTATCTGACACCCGAAGTAAAGGAATCAAAAGAAACGGACCCTTCCTGACCCTTAACCGTGGACTCCGTTATCGACGTGTTAACGTCCAGAAAACAAGAGTTTCGTTACTAGTCAGGGAATCCCCAACCGGACTAAGATAAGATACTCCGAACTACACTCCCAGTTCGTCCCTTGACAAGAGTAACACTGAAACCCTTTAGTGACCGTTGGAGTACATAGGGTCCTTTCCCGACCGGAACCTTTGGTTAGACTTTTACCAAGACTTGTTATCGTTTTTCAGTTCCATTAGAAATACGACTTAAGACTCCGACCTCCAGGGTATGGTACCACGACCAACTAAATCAAGGACCACTCTTGGGAGGAAGACCGAACCTCTACTGGAGGAAGAACGTACTATATATCCATCGGAATTCGTACATGGACTCAGAGAGTAAGACAGAGTGTTTCTGGTGGGACTAAATCAGACCTAACAGACCAGTAAGAATCGAGGGAGACTCGAGGTCCTCACTCATATGTGACGGAACGGGAGGTGGTGAAACAAGCATAACTGGGAAGAGAAAGGGATGGACTTATAGAGAGAAGTATCAGTTCCGGAACGACTTTACTACACAAAAAGTACCCCGGTAGTGTCTACGAGAACTGGTCTTGGGTCTCTTGGAAAAGGAGAAGACGAGGTGAGTAGATAAACTTTGAAGACACAATCAGGAATAGTGTAAACCAGAATCGAATCGGTAAACACCCACTTAGACGGGGAGTATGGGTTGGGAGTAACAGATCTATCTCGTTTAGTGTGGAATAAATAGGAAGATACGACCGGAAAGGAGAATCGTACCCTAAGGGTCCACCGAGTCACTATTTCTTAGGTGGACGATTACGTCCTCTACGTCCATCTATACCTAAACTAAGGACCCAACCTTTCAAAGGGACCTCTTTCCTTACCGATGGGTGTGATTATATGAACGGACCTCTTAGGGTACCTGTCTCCTCGGACCGTCCGATGTTAGGTACCCTAACGTTTCCCAGTCTGTGTTTACTCGTGTGTGTGTGAAGAGAATCGTATCTTGAACCGTCTTCTGCATTATTTCCAAACACTTTGACTTCAATTAACACTAGTCAGTGATACAGAGACCGGTACATTGTATCTGAACTTTCACTTCCTTTTCTTGTAAAACCTTTCACGACCCCGACACCCTCGTCCCGGTCCTACCGGAGTCTAAGGATTTATGCTACTCTCATAACCATTCAGGTGATCGGGAAGATCTTTTGTTTTGGTTCCTACGAGATAGGGGTCAACCGAAACCTGTTTTTTACTTTACCTGAATAATGGTAGTCCTCGGAAGTTGAGGGAAAGGTCCGGGTAAAAGGACGGAGGTCCTAGGGTACGATGGGGGACGAGAAAATTACAGGGGAAGTTTTCTAAAGGACGGTCCCGGGGTTCGAGACCTTGAACGGTAGACGAGACTAGGATTTATCGGATGACTTTTGAATGGACCAAACGTAGAGGACCCTCGAAACAAAATATACCTTGATCTAGACTGTCTACTTCGGTCAGTTCTCCGTGGATGACAGAAATGTATTATGAGGACTAGGACCTTCACCCGTTTTTCTCGGGACCTCCCTTAGATCGGAGGAGGGTGTTAAAAGGAGTGGAGGTTCTAGAGGGGTTGCCCAGTGTCATTGACGACCTAATTATCGTATTCTCCTTTGTTAGGGACGTAAACTTACCGTCTCGAGGGGTGAGGTGGTGAAGGGGATGAACAGGTGAACTCCCAAAACGGGAAGGACTGGCACAGGGTCGTTTCTCGACTCCGGAGGACCACGAGAGTCTATCCTTGTTTTGAACACCTAAATGACGGGGTTGAGTAAAGGGTACCAAACCTGTCTAGACGTAACGTTATCGGTAGTGAAAATACTGAAGATCTTCTCTTCTATAAACCAATACTTAGGGTGACGGAAAAGGAGTCTTTTCCGTTGGGTTTATTGACGTTGATTGTTGGCTTTATTATGGGAGGTTGATTTTTTTACATACAAACGACTCGAAGTCCTGTTCATTCTGTTTAGGGAATAAGTGGAGGAGGGTTAGACAGGTTCGTAGGACAACGAGACTGGGAGACAGTAGAGATATCAGTTGTAAGACCTCGACCGGTAGAGGTTCCAAGACTGGTTTCTGTCACTCAGACCACCTCTAAAGGATAGACTCTGTCCGAACAACTACCCTCACCTCTAACCTCACCTCCTGTCTCTCGTAACGGTCTTTAACCCTTCTTCCGAGACTCCTGTCAACTTTACATGTCTCTTTGCATTGAAACCTGTGTACTGGTTGAGTCGGTTTCGAGGGGACCTGGGGTGGAACCGTACACACGGTCAGACACTGTAGTCACGAGTTCATACCGTCGACCACCGGTGTCTGTCTCCCACGAGGACCACCGAGGTAGGGGTCGGAGAGAGGACGTCAGAAGGGGCGGAAGGGGACCGTCGCAGAAATGAAAGTCGTCGGAGAGTAAAGGGACACAACCAAATCAGAGTCCGGGTCTGGGACAAGTTATAAACAGAGGGATCGAGGTGATAAACGAGAGTAAAGGTATACAAATTGTATGTATAATTGACGGAGGACGGAACAGGGCCTCGACAGTGACCGAGAAGGTCGGAGTCTGACCCAGAGTCCTGGTGACCCGTGGGGTCAAAGACGGTGAACCGAGGGTAGGGTGGTTCTCTCATAACCCCCCGATAATGGGCCTCGGTCAACTGAACACGGGTGAAGACAGGAGTGGGGTTGTGTTTCCCCTGGGCTCAGACTAGTCGTTCCGGAGTCTCGAGAGGGGACCCGAAGAGGGGTCGGGGTTCAACAGGAAAGAAAGAAGTCCATTGTATTATAGCTAACTATAAGATCTTGATAGTAAAAAGGGAATTACTCTTCAGTTCCATTCTTATGTTAATTTTCAAGATTTTTACCTGAGACTCCGGGTTGAAACTCACAGGAAAGACAATGGTGTCGGTAGTAGAAGACGATTCAAGAAAAATAGGAGGGGTGTGGTGTTCCGGAAGAGTGTCCTCAAGTCTTAATAGCCGCGAGACTTTACTTGGGACCCCCAGTAGAGCAGGTAAGTGACTCGACCCCGAACTGACGAGGAAGTCACAACGTAGGGACTCGAGGAGGACACACGGTCCGGGACCCGGTCCATAACCCCTACGTCCTACTGTCTCCTGATCCGGAACGGACCCTTCTCGACTACAGATTACATCCTCCCTCTGTGTAGGATTGACATCACGTTACACGGTTCAAATTGTGCCCGTATTTCTCCGAAGGGTCCACTGAGTCTGCGATTTCTTAGACTAAGGTCACGTCCTCTAGACCCAAGTCAGGGACCCACCCCTTCTAGGGGACCTCTTCCCTTACTGTTGGGTGAGGTCATAAGAACGGACCTCTTAAAGTCCCTGTCCCCTCGGACCACCCGATATCAGGTATCCCAGCGTTTCTCGACCTGTGTTGACTCGTTGATTGTGAAAGTGATTTTCCGGGTGGTCTCCTCCTGGAATTGTGTTGACTCCCGTGGTCGTTTGTCAGAGATGTTAGGAAATCATTAACTAGTGGAGTCCAATTCCCCTTAAGTGATGGAAGGTTTCTGAGTAAGAAAGAGATTCAGAATTGTGTATGTGAACAAAGTACTTGCGTAAGGATAACGGACGTTAGCCATTATATTGTTAAATCACTTTTCACTGTAATTGAAACTTACTTAGGGAGACGGAGTTTCACAGGTAAACATCTTCCTTCTCTTAGTTTGAGTCAATAAAGATCGTGGGGATTTATGACAACAAAGATGTCGTCTACCAAGAGTTTACCCGGAGGGAGAGGTAAGAGTGACGACCGAGTAGGATGTTACTCGAAGACTCCAACCTTCTCTTCCATACTAATCATCTGTATAAAAGACATATTGACTCACCTTCGTATTTGTTCAATTCAACGACAGGGTCCCCCATTGATTATCTTAGAGCCAAAGAGACTGGTCCTTGGGTCGAGTTACAGACAGTGTGGTAGGACAGACTTTATCCCCTCGACCTCCGACGTCCACGGAGACGTCGAAGAGGGATTGTTGGAGACTTCTTCGGGTCGGGGGGTGGAGGATCTATTTCCACCTCTCCTAGTAAGTGCTAAGGGGACGGCCCAGTAGTAGAGGAAAGGTCCGGACCTTCGGGTTGGTAGAGTCCATACATTTCTGTCTCGGGTCTCGGACGCAACTCTGAATGAGAAGACCCAGGAATAGTAGTGGTCGATTACGACGACCTCGGACAGTCAGATGTGTGGGTATGATGTCCGAAGGACGTTCCCGACGTGAACACAAACGAATCTCTTTAATAGACCTTTTACTGGAGAGAGGGTCCATGGATCTTTATCAAGGTAAAAGTCTTTTTAACATGACTTAATTAAATAAATAAACCGACGTAGTCCAAAGTCAACGTCGTACGTCCTAAAGTAAAGCAGCACCCCCTAGAAAACGACGTCTCGTGTCTAAGAGATCAACACCACGCGACCGAGACCTCGTACACCCGAGTCATCAAAGCCTCTCCCGGATCGACGGGACACCGTATACCGTAGAATCGCGGGGGTTGGTCCCTAACTTAGGTACAAGGGACGTAACGTTTCGTATAAGAATTGGTAACCTAGGGGTCCTACCAAGGGATCTTTATCAAGAACACGTGCACACGATTCAGTGAAGTCAGTACACTAGGATACTCGACATCGGACGGTTCGAGGAGGTAGGTATCCTAAGAGATCCTCTTTTATGATTTCACCCAACGGTTCGGGAGGAGGTCCCCTAGAAGAGCTGAGTCTCTAGCTTGGACACAGAGAATACAGAGGACGTAACCGCCCACCCAAGAAATGGTAATGACGGTGTACCCTTCGGAACTAGGGTGGAATTTTTGTTAAAACCTTGGTTTTACATCTATCGGCTCTCAGTTATTTTCGGATGTACCGACGAAGGTCCCCTCTGGTCTTTCCGAAAGATCTCGTCGGTCACGGAGTGTAATGACAATTGTGCACCTCAACTTTCCGGTGACCGGACTCGATATGTTCTAAGCAAAAGTTCAGGGTCGAGACCAGGGATCATAGACACACTACTGTGTATCCCGTGAGACGGAGAGACTCAGTCGAAAAAGTAGATACCTAACAATCAGTAAGACGAAAGGAACCATTAGTGATCTACCCACTCACCTACCTACTTACTCTTATTATGAACGGTACATGACACATCGATCATACACGATTTGTGATCTAGTCCGTAGTACGTAGGAAATCGGACAAATCTAAACGTCGTGAGGGTTCTTGGTTCGTAAAGGGGATGAATCAGTGATGTCTTTAGATCTCACCAATTTCCTCGACGAAGGGTCCGTCATTTAGTCACATCCCGTTCCTACGTTGGAGTCGAGAAAGTGATGTGACACTACAGTTCATTCTCTTATATAGGATTGTGCGAAATTCGTAAGTAAATTTGTAGGAAATTCTTTTTACTCAACTACATTTTTGTTTCCTAGAGTAGTAACCTTCCTTGGGCCGTAAACCTTAATCTGGGTCATTAGGCACGTTAAGAAGAGTCGGGAGGAGGAAGTCGAGGGGTTCCGTTTCTTATGTTGGTCCTCCGTGCCCCATCCTTCGTGGGTAGGGTAGGACTCGAAGACACCCACTCCCGCTATCCTACCCGGGGAGTGTTGTGGGGGCGAGGGTCTGGTCGTCCTCGGGAGAAAATGGAAAGGTGAGACGACGAGTGAAACCTGGGACCTTCGCTGACTCTAAATACCGAAGAGACCCTCAGATGTCTCCCGAGTAAAGACGTTAGAAGAGTAAAGAATCTTCAAGATGGATACTTAAAAAATTTCATTTTAACGAACTTTAGCTAACATAAACGTAAAACAAAATAAAATTTCCAAAGTGTTACGGAGAATCCTATTGACGTTGGATACACAAGTTTTTGCGAACCTTAGGACCTGACTTGGGTACACGTTGAGGAACATCCAGTAGTGTCTAGAAAAAGAAAGGTTGAAATTTTAAGATTTAGGACAGTTAAGGGCTGAAGGAATGAGAGAGACCCTTACCGTGTCTCTGGGTTTGGTGTAGATGAATTATGAGTTTGATTTTGGGTCTTAAATTGAAAGTGAACGGACCGTAAAAGGAGGGTTTGGTCTAAAGTCTCGAGTAGACATGGAGACGAACAGGTCCCGAAGGATTTTTCTCTCGTTCAAGAGAAAAAAAAAAAAAAAAAAAGTTAGTCAGGTGGTACTGAAATTTGTACATCGACTTGAGAGAGACACGGAGTCCAAGGAAAACTACTATTGACGGTGTCCGGGAGGGATGTCGGTGACACTGTGACTTTAATTTTGACGGTGTGGTACTCGGTGTCATAGGAATGGAGTACACTAGTGACACGACTCTCTCGGTGAGTGAGTCTGAGAAAAGATAGGGAGTTTTCGATTCAAAACCTCTCCCTTGAGTCAGTTAGTGAAATTAAAGGGGACCAGTGTGGGTCAGACCCAATCAAGGGGAGGGTGTCTCTAGTGGTTCGTAGGGTAATCTCAGGAGTTTCACCCTACATGAACACGAAGGTAGTCAGAGTAAACGGTTTGGGATTCGAGAAACTCTCAATTCTTGTGTAGACGGAACAAGTGATGACACAGGAGTCTCGGATGTCTCACCAGTTGTGGATCATGGATATTTTTTATGTGTTTTATTCAGAACGGTGGAAGGGGCCCGACAGTTCTGCTCATTCTCCGTTTGAAAGTCGGTGAAATACAGAGGACCGAAGTTACAGAAGTCGAGACTTTTCGTATCGAACTTAATCTACAAGAGATGATAAGAAAGGACGTGTTATTAGATATTACGACACTAAAATTTATTCCATTAAGTGACTTTTTTGCACCCTTTAATAGTGTGAAGTTGGTTGTCTTCCTAACACACATTACAATGATAATAATAAGACATACCAAAAGACTCGACACGTAGGACCGTCGAGTGTGTGTCTTCTCTATGTCGGAAGAAGGTTCTCTGGTTTCTGACCGGAACGGGTGTTGACGGGTTTTCCTGAAGGGTCTACCGCGATTACCATTTCTTGAGTAGATGGTTATGTTCTCTGTATTCGTTGTACCCAAGTTAGGACCGAACCCTTATAGGGGACCTTCTTCCGTATCATTGTGTGAGGTCATAAGTACGGACCTATTAGGGTACCTGACTCTCTAGACCTCCCGAAGTCGAGTATCCCAACGTTTCTCAGCCTATGCTGACTTCGTTGAATCGTGTGTGTGTGTGGGTCTTAAGTCGTCGTCGTGACGTTGCCCGTGGATGCCCAAGTCGAAGGAAAGAGGGAGGAGTCTTCCCAAAACCCTTTAAACAGTGTTGAGGAAATAGACGACTGTAGACTTATAGTTCTGTTGACACCAGTTTGTATTGATCAATCTATTGATCGATTCTGATGTACCTGGTTTGTCTAAGTCAAGACAAATAAGATAAAGTACCCGAACATCGATCGTAAAAATCCCGAAAACTCCACTGGGATTACCATCTTTACACGGACGGCTACGTCCTCCACGTTCTCCGACCCTAAACTAGGGACCCAGTCCTTCTAGGAGACCTCTTTCTTTACCGTTGAGTGAGGTCATAAGAACGGACCCTTTAGGGTACCTGTCTCCTCGGACCACCCGATGTCAGGTAGCCCAGTGTTTCTTAGCCCGTGTTGACTCGTGTGTGTACGTGTACTGATCGTAAAAATAATAGGAACTCTGGAACCAAATGGTCTAGTATGATTCTTTGACTCCTTCCGAAAAAACAGAGAGGAAGGATAAGAAACTTTGAGATGTAAGTCCACAAATATAGAAAGGAAAGGAGGAAACGAAAAACGGAGAGAAGAAAGGTGTTGATACATTCCGGAGGGGTCTGTCGGTAAAACGAAAAGACGTAAAGAAAAGGTACCCCTACCAGAACTAGGGACAGAGGACATATTACAGTGCTTGGAGTAAGGTATCAAGTAGTCCGTGAGATAGATAGTCTAGATCTGGGAATTTAGATAAAGAGTGAAGGTGACATATTAGTATTCCCCAAACTAAATCCAGTATGGACTTACCAGATCGCCAAAAGGGATGAAAGAAGTTAAACTCAGACTTAAACCATTATTCCTCAAGTACTAGACTCGGTGTCAGTCGAGGGTCAGAACAAAAACGACTGACATATCTCGAAGAGGTAGAAACCGACGTTTCTTATATTAGTTAGACTAAAACCACAACTGGTAGACCGCTACAGGTACACATCTCAGAAGAGAACACAACAACCTTTTGTCACAAACGATACTGGTCTCGCAAGAGAACAGTTTTGAGATAATCGGAAACGGGACGAAGTAAGACATAAGGTTCCGGTTTAAACGGACAATGGGGTCTACAAAGAACTGACGAATGAAAACGTAAGGTCAGGGGATATTACTTTTCCTGTAGAAAAAACCCACAATCAAAATTTTCCAGATCATCCAGAAGTATCTTGGTAAGTTGAAGTCGAAGAAGTCGTAATGACCAACCCCGTATCCGAACCTAATGACACTATAACTTATCAAACGAAACCTTTATTTGTCTCTAGTTAGACAGTAAAAACTCTAACGTAGGTTCATGACGTAAAGTCTGATAAACAACTGGTACTACCGATGAGGTAAAGAAGATTTCCTAAGGACGGGTGTCATCATACATATTACCAGTAGACTCAATTTAAGTGGGTAAGGTCAGACAAAATCAAGTGACTAAGGATCTTACAACTACAAGTGAGAACGGTAGAGGACAAACTGGTGAAGGTTAAACGGAACTAAGTACCTGGATTGTAAGGTCCAAGGATATGTTATAACGAGAAATGTCGTTATAAGAGGAACCTTCCTCTCAATACTGGTTGGATCTATCGTATAATTTTTCGTCTCTGTAATGAAACAGTTGTTTCCAGGCAGATCAGTTCCGACACAAAAAAGGTCATCAGTACGTACCTACACTCTCAACCTGACACTTCTTTCGACTCGTGACTTCTTAACTACGAAAACTTGACACCAGAACCTCTTCTGAGAACTCTCAGGGAACCTGACGTTCCTCTAGGTTGGTCAGGTAAGATTTCCTCTAGTCAGAACCCACAAGTAACCTTCCTGACTACGATTTCGACTTTGAGGTCATGAAACCGGTGGAGTACGCTTCTCAACTGAGTAACCTTTTCTTAGACTACGACCCTCCCTAACCCTTGTCCTCCTCTTCCCCTGCTGTCTCCTACTCTACCGACCTACCGCAGTGGCTGAGCTACCTGTACTCAAACTCACTTGAGGCCCTCAACCACTACCTNAAAAAGGTCATCAGTACGTACCTACACTCTCAACCTGACACTTCTTTCGACTCGTGACTTCTTAACTACGAAAACTTGACACCAGAACCTCTTCTGAGAACTCTCAGGGAACCTGACGTTCCTCTAGGTTGGTCAGGTAAGATTTCCTCTAGTCAGAACCCACAAGTAACCTTCCTGACTACGATTTCGACTTTGAGGTCATGAAACCGGTGGAGTACGCTTCTCAACTGAGTAACCTTTTCTTAGACTACGACCCTCCCTAACCCTTGTCCTCCTCTTCCCCTGCTGTCTCCTACTCTACCGACCTACCGCAGTGGCTGAGCTACCTGTACTCAAACTCACTTGAGGCCCTCAACCACTACCTGTCCCTCCGGACCACACGACGTTAAGTACGCCAACGTCTCAGCCTGTACTGACTCACTGACTTGACTTCATTCTTTGACCTTATTTTGTAAAGTTTACCGATTTTGTTGTTGGTTGCTATTGTTGTTTTTGTGTTGGGACGGGTTTGACTTACCTAATCTGGAACGGGAAAGTCTATCAGTCCCTTCTGGAGTGACTAAAAAGAAAACCGGTCAACCAAGACTCTTAGAGAAAGAAAATATCGTCAGAATATTTTCCCTTGTTAGTTTTTAGTTATTACGTTTGTTTGTTTGTTTGTTTGGTCCTTTGTTCTCTGCTCTTTGGTCTGTCCGTCGTCCGAACTTCAAATTTAATCTTATGTTACCAAATTACGAGGGCTTCTGGACTGATAACAAAGAATAGTCTAAAGGGGAACTTACTCGTTAACACTTCGGTCGGACAGGTCTCGTTATTCAACAGTGAGGCGGTCTACTCGTTTGTGGTAACTAAAATTACACACACTCCCTTTGTCCCGGGTCGGGAGGGAGGTGGACGGAACAAGACGACTGAGATGAGTCGTCTTTTCTGTGGAGCAAACCAATTCCGACTTCACCTTATGTCGGAGACATGAGACTGTGACTTAATTGGGATCTCCTGTGCTAAGACCTTCTTTATCATTTCTTATCAAAGTAACGAAACGGTCGTTCCCCCGGGGACGTCTGATTACAGGAGTTTTGACCCGCAGGGTTGGATTCCCATCCCTTCCCCTTAGTACTCCTCAAAATATCAGTTCCCCTGTCTTAATATCTATTCCTATCGCCACGTCCCTCCCGGTCGTAAGGAAACTAGGTCTCTCGTAGACCGTAGTCCACTACTACCCGTCTTGACATTGGAAAAGACCTTATTTCTCACGAGGGGTTCATCGATTGTAGAATGCAAACCACCTCGAAAATCAAGTCGTCTTCTCGAGTTTCTGTGAAAATATACGTAGGAAACTCCCTCTCGGTCCTGAGAGAGATGACAAAGAACCGACGAGGAAAGAATAGAGACCTAGGAGAGGGAAGAGACTATTCGTTGAACAAACTTGGAGGGGAAACCTTGAGTGTTTTCGTTTGTGTCCACGGGTCCTCGTGGTGTCCCAGGACGAACCAAAGTTTCGAAACTCCTTTCGTAATTAACAAGTTCCTCCTGGTTAACAGGTAGGTCACAGACGACCTACCTTCCCAAGAGGTAGTCTGGCACGGGTCCTCAAAGGTTCATGTTCCATTTACGACGTAGTCCCTCACACCCGACAACCTTACCTCCAGGTTCACACCCTTCCTGATCCCTTCCCCAGTGTGAAGGGACACTCCTACACCTTTCCTTTTTGATTACGTAGTAGAGGACCTTTGGACCCTGTTGGTGGTCGACCCTCCAGGTGTGACCGGTCCCGACCTGTCCCCTACTATTCATTCCGGTCGTCGTAACCGTCCTGAACGAAGTCCCCGGAATATTAGATACGGGTCGGAGTTGCGGAGGTAGGTGTTATTGTTTACTCAACTTCTCAAACGTAACCAACCTCCCAAATGGTCACTATTGATCAATAGTCTTTAATCTCCGGTAGTCAAGAGTTGTTGGTTTCTCGGAGGGAGGTTTAGGGAGTTTCTCTAAGGTCCCGTAATGGTCAGTAAAGACGACTAGGTTGTCCGTCCCCAAAAGAGAAGTTTCTGGTGCTGGAATCCAGACACCGGAACATACAAATGAACCAATTAATCATCTGTAGTTATTTATAAGTATCGTGAGTGACTACTTACGAGACGTGGTCGACCACTCTTCTGTCGACGTTATTTGTGTGACGTGATTATGCTCTTCGTTGTTGTCAATTGTGTAAAGGTCTTTAATCAATGTCTTCCTCGAACGTATTCGGGTTGTTTCTACTCTGTCTCTTATAACCTGTGTACTAGTTCATTCACAAGAGACGTGAAAGGATTTATCAAACGACCGGAACATGAGTTCTCTCCCTTCTAGTCAGAAACACAATCCCCTATGTGACTGGTTTTGACGAGTGAGACCGGTCCGTGGTATCATTGGAGAACGTACTCAATAGAATGTATTCCTCCAGGGCGATTCCTTACGTCTTGATTGTTCGATTGTAGTTGGATTTCTTTAGTCCTCTCCAACTTTCGTCTCTCCTCTGTGGTCAGACATACAGGATGGTTCGAGATCTTAGGTTGAAAAACCGTAGGAAGAACGGACTCTACTCCACTTTCGTGGTGGTCCTTCCTGGGACTCCGTCTTACTAACAGATCTCTGTTGGGTCTTTGATTAGGGTAGTGGTATTTTGGGACTCTGACGTTCAGTGACGCCGTCTCATCAAGACCCAAGAAAAAGAGACGACGAGAGACGGGTCCGTGGAGAAGAGTTATTTTAGAGAACGAAACAGTAGTGCACACAGAGGAACTTGTTAAATAAAGACTGGTAATCTGTGTTGGGTGCGAGTCCGGGACCTCTCCCAGGGAAAAGGACGTTTTAAACATCACTCTTTCCGGGACCTTCGTCTTGAGACTCCACACCAAGAGAATTGTTGTGTCTCACAACTGAATCGGGTTTTAACTTATTGGGATTTAAACTTATTGGGGACTACCAAGACTTTTGAAAGGTAGACGTAAATTGTCAGTTGTCTCCTCACTGTCATTCTTCGACTCTCGGGGTTCCTGAACTACTCCTCCCTTATATCAACAGGAGACTCTCAATTTGATCATTTTAAGTGTGTGTTACCTTCACTAATCCGTTGACACTTTCAGTTCTCTAATGGACATTAACAAACTCTTATAGGTTTTGAGATCGGTTCCACCAAAACCCAAGACCCTCGTCAGAGTCCCTCTATTTTACCCTCACTCTGACATTAAACCATTCTTTTTTTGCATTAGTCAAAATAACACCGGAGGAGCCTCTTCCCGGTAAAGTTTCCGACCGGACAGTCCGACCATGTTCACAGGTAGGTAGACTGTCCGTTTATGACTGACACCTCTGTCTACACAGTCGGACAAGGTCGGTCATTTGTAAACTCAGTATCTTAATAAAAAAGACGAAGACTAAGACATTAGGAGTTTGTTGTAAGACTAGAAAACGGGTATCTTGAACGACCTTCTCTTTCTTACCCGACCTCTCCGGTCCTGTTGAAGTTAGGGAGGTAAGGTCTCGGTAAAGATGACTACGGAGACTTCTACACAATGACACTCAGGCAGGTCATCCCATCTCAACTACTCTAGGCCCTAGGTCCTTCTCCCGTTAAAAGATTCTTTTTACCGTTAAAGGGGTCTGGTACGAGAATTCCTTTCTATTCACAACTTAGTCGGAGAAGAGAGTCTTTCCGTCGTTAACCAAGAGATTAGGGACGTATATACCGTCTCTAGAATAATAATGAAAAGGATACATAGTAACTCCTCGATTCAAGTCAGTAACTCAAGACCAAGTTCTAGTGCTTCGTGCACCACAAAACTGAAATATGGTGGTGCTCTGAGGGAACCATGTCTCCAGAAGTGTAGTATCTTTCTCAGTGTCTACTAAAGGTTTTAGGTGTGGTCAGAAAAACTTTTCGGGTCTGTTTCCGAGGGGTGTTAGGATCAATTTTCCCGACTGGTCACCACCAGTTAGGGAGTTAGTCTAAAAGAAACATTTCTGTCTTCAGTTTTCCTCCATGAGACTTTTGTGGGGAAGACGGACGACAAGGTACAGGACCGACAAAGTTAGAGACCGAGGAAAGACCCGGGAGTCCAAGTAAGGGTTCTGGGACTCGTTAACCTCAGGAGAACGACTCCTGGTCCTCCGTACCGGTCCTCCGTAGACAGTCGAGGGAGACCCAACCAGGGAAGTCGTAAGGGAGTGACAGTGGATACCTGGACCTCGGGTACTCACTCGTTGTCGTACGTCCCCTTCGTCCGTTAAGACCCACGAGTCTCCTCGTCTGGACGGGAGGGGGAGGAAGGAGGTAACCGGTAGGAGTCAGTACCGATGGTCTGTGGGTGACCAGTCAGAGGACCTCTTTATATTGGTGTCCCCGTGGAGAGAGGTGTTAGAGATATCGACACGAGAACCTATTAATCGGGAAGTCCTAGTGGAGGTTGTAGGTTCAAAAGAGTCCCAGTGTCTGGTAGAATTACTCGACCAGCACTGTCGTCTGGGACCCGTAAAATGTCCCGTCTAATCTAAGACTCAACAGGGAGCCTCGAAGAAGAGGAACCAGACCTGAGGGGTGGTTTAGGATTAAGGAGGGAAATGAGTCTGGTCCTGAGAACGAACGGAGGAGTGTTTCGAAAAGAGAAGGGTCTTCTCAGAATCTTCAGGAGGAAAATGGGGTAGAGTCGTTGGGAAAGGTCCGGTAGTCGAGGGAAGAAGAGTAAGAGAGACCCCTTTAAAAAGGGTAAAATTTAAAGATAGTGGTAGTAAGTTACAGACAAGACGAAGGTAATGAATTTCGGGGTCCCGTCTAGGGGTTAGTTTTGGGGTCGGTTGGTCACAGGAACGAGGTATACGAGGGAAAAAGAAGTAGAGGACTAAAATCGTGAGTGAGATGGTGGAGAATTCCGTAAACACGAACTGGACGTTCTTACGAAGGACACGAACTAAATAAAGTCTCTTTACTCCAAGATTAATACCATGTAAGCACGTCGTCTTACGATACATCGGTAAGGTTTACTACCCCATTCTTCTTTTACATTACTCCACCTTTTTACAAGTGTTGTTATGTAAGTGACTTTTTTTCTCAGATGTTTTATAACACATGTCCCAAACGTAAAAAAAATTCACACTTAAATACGAATGTACTGGTTTTCGTAGACAGGGATTTACCAGTACACCAGTAGATTCATAGACCCGACACAGTACTAACGTTTGTAATCGAAGACATATAAAAGGACATAAAAGATTAACCAAAGTATTGATCCTTTCTTATGAAAACATTATTCTTTTTTTTTGTGTTATTTATACACCCAAAAAATAAAAAAAGCAACTTTATGGTCTTTTATAGAGAGGTAGGGGAGAGAGGAGACACCAGAAAGACCGAAATAAGTGTAATCGTCCACCTGAACAAAAAGAGCCGTTTACTCGGCTAACTTTATTCTGAGTTAAATACGTTCGTCTGACACCAACAACCATCGCACGTGCGCGCGCGTGTGTGTGTGTGTGTGTGTGTGTGTGTGTGTTCCACAGTAGTTCGTTACTAGAGAGGACAACAGCCTTTCTGCGACAGAAGAGGTCAGACCGAACGAGATACGAACCCAGACGAGTCGACAAGAACTTCCGTGTTACCCCCTACAACGATAGACTTAAGAATGTATATGATCTTAGGAGAGAAACGGAGCCTCTCCGTCATAACATATCCCCAATGGCCACAACAATAAAAAAATTAAGGATCTAACTGTTGAACCAAAACGTAAAGTCGAGACGGTGAATGACTGACTGATAACTGAAAGACTTGCAACCAAAGGGGTAGACGTTTAACTATTATTACTGTTGTGGGTGAATGTTCCAACGAAACTTCTGACTTATTTATATTAGTTCACGAATCGTACCACGAACCTTATAGCATTTATAAATTGTTTATCTGAGTAATAATTGGGGACTTCTTGGAATAAGGAATCTCTCTCTTCTGACTTACCAAAAATCAGAACATACTAATTTGAGCTCCTTTTCTGTATTTTCGTCTAAACTGTCGAATCTCTCCTGTTTCTTCCCTACCGAATTTCACCTACCAAGACGAGAGAACGAAGACAAAGTCTTTATAAATACCTATGTCTCGGGGTCTTGTATTTATCAAATTTAAGGAAGTTTTCTCCGGAAGAAATTTTTCTAGTGAGAACTGGACAGATTGAAAAGACACGAGACTCGTTCTCTAGTGTAAGGTTATTACTAGACGAGTTTTAGTTGTCTTTAAAACCGGAAACCAAATCCCCTTGTCTTGGACTCCCAACTTTCCTTGGAATTAACAGAAGGTCAGCTTGGAAGTTGAGTTACCTACGAACTTAGAAAGGATTTTGTGTGTGAGACACAGTAGTAGTCTAGACACGAAATGTTCAGTACAGTACTGCCCTGTGAGTATTTCCATTGAGACTTGAATTCAAGAAGGAACATAATTTAGATACACAAAACATCGAACATTGAACAACTTTCGATGTAAGGATTGTGAACCTTCCTTTTCTTTTACGATTAGGAAAGGGGAGGCACTCTAAGAAAGTTTATAAACATCGGTCCCCGTCACATAAAGAGAGTCGAAATAGAAAAGTCTGATCTGTCGTGGTCAAAGGTTCTATTAACGGATGTACTACGATCTCGACTTTGAGGTCATGAAACCGGTGGAGTACGCTTCTCAACTGAGTAACCTTTTCTGAAACTACGACCCTCCCTAACCCCCGTCCTCCTTTTCCCCTGCTGTCTCCTACTCTACCGACCTACTGTAGGGACTGAGCTACCTGCACTTAGACTCACTTGAGGCCCTCAACCACTACCTGTCCCTCCGGACCACACGACGCTAAGCACCCCAGCGTTTCTCAGCTTGTGCTGACTCGCTGACTTGACTTGACTTGACTTGACTTCCGAAACACCTAGAGACGGGAAGACCCAGGAGAGGAAGTCTGAACTAGATCGTTTCATACCGTAGATCTTTTGTAAGGAGGTAGACACTGAAGTGAATGTATCCTACATTGTTTTACCAATGGAGAATGAAATTCGTCACGTGAAAACAAGGCCATCAGTTCTCACACAAACGAAAATCCACTGGAGTTACTTAAATGAGAGTTGATTTAGGGTCCGTAACAAACAAAAGGAAATGTTGATAATGTAACGACTTCGACTTCGAGGTTATGAAACCGAGGAACTACACTTCTCGACTGATGAGTAACCTTTTCTGGGACTAAGACCCTTTCTAACTTCCGTTCTCCTCTTCTCCGTCGTCTTCTACTCTAACAATCTATCGTAGTGACTGAGTTTCTTGTGTTTAACCTCGTTTGAGGTCCTCTATCACCTCCTGTCTCCTCGGACCCTACGATGTCAGGTACCTCAACGTTTTTCAGTCTGTTTCGGTGACTTGTTACTGTTGTCACAATATCAGTAGGGTAGGATACTAACACCTCAACAATTTGAGGTTAGGATTCGAATTATATCCTATAATGTAAGAGGAACCAATTTAAAGTAGTCAAATCTAAGTAGAGTAAGAAAAGTCGAACAGTTCTTGAAACCCTTGGACTAAGACAGTAGGTCGTATAAGTGATTGGTAGGGCTTAAACACAGTAGGTGTTTAAACTACTGATAACGAAGGCAGAAGTATCTTCAGTGTCTAATTCCAAAACTGATCGTGACTCCATTCAGTCTCGGGACTCTTTCCCGTGACTTTTACAGAGAGATCAAATAGTGATTACACTTAAAAACGTAAGAAGTGATTCAATAATACACATTTTAGGAAAATAGGAAAGAGACATAAAGAATCCGATCGGATCTGATTTCGTCCCATCCTATCTATCTTACATTACGTTGCATTAAAAGAAAAAGTTTTACAAGATTACTTTAGGTCTTTGCGTAAAAGGTCTAGATGATTAGATTTTCGAAATGAATCTGGGGGGGTTTTTTTCAATTCAGACTGTCCAACACGAGACACTCTTGAGTGAGACCTTACATCTTAAGAAATCAAGGAAAAGACCTATAAGAATTTGAAAGAAAAGATATTGGTTAAAACAAAACAAAAGAGTAAGGAAAAAATTTTTAACAGGACTGTGACTAAGAGACCAGAGGACTGTTAAGACAAGAACTTCTGAGGAGTTTCTAGGGTCGTTGGAGTCTTTACACTCAATCTGTTAACACTTCAAATTCTACGACTCAGGTCCTTCAAATGTATACAAATTTAGTGAGTTTGAAACCAGTATTAAATAAATAAATATCATTCAAATGGGTAATCCTCGACTCTTTTCGTTTGTATATTTGTTTATCTTTTTTTTTCAACCTTTTATTTAAACAACGAAACCCAAACCCTACTAATGAATTGACATTAGGGTTTCCGTGATTTTGGTCTTCCACTTTTTGACTACCTATAACGATGTATTAATTAAACCCTGCTGAGACTTCCCGGGAGGGTCGAGGTTCGGAGGACACCCGACCGAGTCTGAAGACGACGACGGTGTAGTACTAAACGGAAGGGGGAGACAGGTCAGGACGTAGGAAATGAGGAAATCTCCTCGTTAAGGACTCTCGTGAGGGGTAGTTGGAGGACGTGTGTTTAGAGGTAGAGTTTCAGACGAAAGTTCCTCGGACTTGATTCTGTCAACCATAGTTCTTCGTCTGAAATAAAATAAAAAGTTTTAATGAATAAATAAATTAGAAACCAACACAACCTAGAAGTAACGACACGTACCTGAAAGGGATCGACGTAACTCGTCCTCGATGAAAGACCAACGACACGTGACCGAGGAGTAACACCACTGAAAAGTGTGGACCGTCCGATGTCAGGTACCCCAGCGTTTCTCAACCTGTGCTGACTCACTGAATTAGAGTCATGTGTGGGGATGTAGCGCTCTACCTAAGAATCGATGACCTGGTGGTCCCTTCGGTTCTTCGTCTAAGATTTTACCCTAAAACCTCATCATATAGACTCATCTAGGTCGACATTTACTCCGGACTGTGACCTCCATAGACCTCAGGTCTATCGGGGATTACACGACATCATTCTCAATAATGTCAAAAATGGTCCACCATTTGACCCTACTCTATGGTCACCCTCCTCTTCGTGGCCTTCAACTTTATAGAGTTCCTAAACTCTTCATAGTCTTTCGTCAGTGAAAGTTCGGATACCCTAACTTACCGCCAACGACTCACGATAATTACGGAACCTCTCTCTGTTACTTTTGACTCCCACTAATTAGTGGTTAAATTCCGTTTCACATTTTCAGTCTCCCGGAGGAATCGTCATATGTTTTTCCCGGGAGAGGATGTCTTCCTCCGTCTTTTCCAGTTCCTAGTCTGGTGTTCGCATTAATATTTCTGAATGACAACAACAAGTTAACGTTTCAACAGAGGTTGAAAAACGTTGGGGCACCCGACGGGGTACGGTCAAAAGGGACAGGAGGTGATAGAGGGCCTCAAACAAGTTTAAGGACAGGTAACTCCGTCACTACGATAGATTATTAGGGCAGACGGTGCGGGACTAGGAAAACGGAAGTTAGGAAGGGTCGTAGTTCCAGAAAAGGTTACTCGGTCGAGAAACTTAGAGTATCCGGTTTATAACCGTGAAGTCAAAGTCGTATTCAGGAAGGTCACTGATCGGTCCCAACTAAAGGAAATCCTAACTGACCAAACTAGAACGCCAGGTTCCCTGAGAGTTCTCAGAAAAGGTCGTGGTGTTAATCTTTCGTAGTTAAGAAGTCACGAGTCGGAAGAAATACTAGTTTGACAGTGTAGGTTTTTACTGTGACCTTTTTAATATTCCTATCGTTCTGTAATATTCTCAAACTTAAGACTCAGAGTTGTTCAGACGATGTGGTTCCAGTCTTTATACTGACTCTTTGTCACCTTTGGACACAATCCTACCCCTATGACTACAACTGTTTGAGTTGGACCTTTGGGGTATAAGAGGTCTTAAGATATTTACCGGGTGAGAATGGATAATCTTTTACTGGGAGAGGGAGGAGAACGAATTTTCACAACGTTTCCGGAGAATAAGTAGTTTGTGTGAGGAGGAACTCCTATATTGTGGTAGACCAAAAGAACCACGTTCTGGGTATCAATTCCAGTACAGAGTCAAATTCTATTGACCTTTCAAGACCCGGGTGGTTCCCTCTTTCCCCTAGTGTACAGTTTCCCCGACATTCTAGATAGATACACATCGTCGTCCTCTACCCTGACCGAGGACTCTTAAAATCCAGTTCCTATCACCTGGTATTTCAAACTATTTTCCGTCGAATAAGTATACCCATCTAGGAGGGTCCTGTGTACGATCTCACTGGATACGATTTACTTCATCTTTACGGTCTTGACATCGCTGTCTACTACCTTCTTTACGACTCTTCACCAGTACGATCTTACTTATGTGATACTTTCGTACTATGAGAGTCAACTGTCCCAAGGTACAATCTCGGATTTCCTGTGAAGTAAGTAGTTTCGTCATTCCTTATACGTCCACTCTTGTATCCACAGGGAGGTTTTAAACATATAACTACAGGATTTGGGAACAACAAGTCAGTGAGTCAGTACAGACTGAGAAACGTTGGGGTACCTGATCGTACGGTCCGAAGGGACAGGAAGTGACAGAGGACCTCAAATGAGTTTGAGAACAGGTGACTCAGACATAAAACCTCCAGTCCAGAAATCTTCATTAAATCCGATTGACTTCAGTATTCCAACCCTGACATTCCAATATTCTAATCTCAGACATAAAACCTCCAGTCCAGAAATCTTCATTAAATCCGATTGACTTCAGTATTCCAACCCTGACATTCCAATATTCTAATCTTTCGTTTAAGAGAGAGAGAGAGAGAGAGAGAGAGAGAGAGAGAGAGAGAGGGATAGGGGTACCCCGTATGTGACCGTTTTCCGTGCACTTTTACACCCTGTATCATTTTTCCACCGGTAGACGTTCGGTCTGTCTTTCGAGAGTGGTCTTTGACTTAACCGATCTTGGAACTAGAACCTAAAGATTGGAACTGTTGATACTTTTTATTTAAAGAGAAATTCGTGGGTCAGTTACCATGAAACAATACCGGAGGACCTCCAATGATTGTCTCTTTCTATGATTTTAAGAACTTTTCAAGTTCCGGACCGACCTCAGATGAAACGTCTGACCTCGAAGATCCTCTTCTCATACAATATCTTGACTTGAGGGATCATCCTTGTCTCTACTGTCTCAGAACTTTACTATCTCCGGTTCCTCACCGTAAATTGGTGGGTTTCATTCCACTCCTGTTACAGTATTACTAACTGTTCCAGTCGCCCCGTCGGTCCATCTCCAGACTGGACGTCTTACGACACTTCTAATTCCCTGAACAGTATAATCATTTTAAACAAACTCCGGTCTCAGACCCCGTACGGTCCTATAAGGGAAGTTTTATTTCTCGTTTACTAACACAACGGGTATAACGTTGTTATTCTTACTTCGTGTCACGAATTAACCGGAGAAGACACGATCTCCTTCGTATACGATGTGACCACTTATACCGCGGTCAGGTACAGTACCGACTTTACCTTCCGAAGGTCGAAACTTACCCCGTATTTCGTCCTTTTCCGAGACATCGTCCAGTCTGACGACACGTTCGTCGGAATTCGTCACACGGTGTCTGGAGCGTCTGGGACACCATGATACCTATAGACGTCTCTCTTTTCTGTGGTCCACCGTAAATATCCTTCAGGAACACCTTCTTAGTTTTACATAGTTCCGTTCCGGTGGACGTCGTCTTTGACTATCATTATCATCACAATCACTTTCAGTAAGTGAGTACAGACTCGGGCACGTGACATCGGACGGTCCGAGGAGTCAGGTGCCTTGAGTCGTCCGTTCTGATGACCTCACCCATCGGTAAGGGAAGAGGTCCCATAGAAGGGTTGAGTTCCTAGTTTGAGTCCAGAGGACGTAACGTCCGTCTAAGAAATGACAAACTTTGTGGTCCTTTCGATTATGATGACAAGTTTTTAATGGGATTACCGTCTTTCACTCCTCCTTAATTTCTCGGAGAACTACTTCCACTTTCTCCTCTCACTTTTTCAACCGAATTTTAAGCTATAAGTTTTTTGTTTCTAGTACCGGAGACCAGGGTAGTGAAGTACCGTTTATTTTCCTCTTTGTTACCTTTGTCATTATCTAAAATAAAAGAACCTGAGGTTTTAACGATACCTACCACTGACATCGGTACTTTAATTAAATGAGGAACCTTCTTTTCCATACTGGTTGGATCTGTCACAAAATTTTTCGTCTCTGTAATGAAACGGATGTTTCCAGACACATCAGTTTCGATACCAAAAAGTCATCAGTGCATGTCTACACTCTCGACTTGTTATTTTTTCCGACTAGTGGTTTCTTGACTACGGAAGTTTGACACTACAACCTCTTCTAAGAACTCTCAGGGAACTTGTCACTCCTCTAGTTTGGTCAGTTAAGATTTCTTTTAGTTTGACTTAGAAGTAACCTTCCTGACTACGACTTTGACTTTGAGATTATGAAAACGGTGGACTACTCTTCTTGACTGAGTAAACTTTTCTGGGACTACGACCCTTTCTAACTCCCGTCCTCCTCTTCCCCCACTGGCTCCTACTCTACTAACCTACCGTAGTGGTTGAGTCACCTGTACTCAAACCCGTTTGGGACCTTCACCACTTCTTGTCCCTTCGGACCGTACGAGGTCAGGTACCCCAACGTTTCTCAATCTGTGTGACTCGTTGACTCGTTGTTGTTGATGAGTTTTTGGTCGATGAGCGAACGGTTTCCTGTGACTATCTTCGACTTGTAGACAGACACCCCGTAGTTCACCGATACGTCCTCTTGATGGAAAGTATTCGACTTAAGATGGTCCAGGGGGTTCATCATTGACATCCGTCTGGGTCGTTGGTAGGTAATGTTCCAACTTTATCGAGGTTCAGTCCGTGTTCGTCTCCGTCTTCCGTCTTATCTAGTTAGTATCGGGATAAAAAGTGGTAACAATGTGATCGTAGAGAGACATTCAAGTGTGAATGCCGTGGAGGGGAAGTCGAGTGTGACCGTATTACTAGTCCTCTATTTCCTCTTTCTTCTAACTTGAACTAGTACCTAACTAACAAACCCACACACTGACCTTTGGTTTTTGTTTGAAAACGACCTCATATCTGGGTAAGTCTCCATCAGGACTTTCTACCGGAACTCCTCTTTATGATGGTCGTCCTTTCTAGAAACTCATTAGGTGGACCTATAAATGGAACTCACCTTTCTTTTCACCGGACTTTATTCTGACGTATACCAGAGTACCCGTTATTACTTTCCGAACTGGTCAACCAGTTCCCTAACGTTTGTGTGTGTGTGTGTGTGTGTGTGTGTGTGTGTGTGTGTCTTTAACCTTCTAACTTTGTTCTTTTTTACCCCTTCTTAGAACATCTGACTGGATTTACTCACCGGACTTTACACTTCTAACAATACAATATACCGTTGCGAGAAGTCCCTCTTGGTTTTATTATTTCGGTTGTTATTGAAGTGAGTCTGAAAAAAGTACTGTGGGATTGAACGTGTGACCCAAGTATTTGTGTCATTGGTTCTGTCCTTACCTATGGTATGTACCCGAGTTGTCGTTCCGATTTAATTAGGATGACGACGATTCAGCGAAGTCAGCACAGGCTGAGACACGCTGGGGTATGTGTCGTCGGGTGGTCCGAGGGGGTAGGGACCTTAAGAGGTCCGTTCTTGTGACCTCACCCAACGGTAAAGGAAGAGGTTACGTACTTTCACTTTTCACTTTCAGTTCAGTGAATCAGTACAGACTGAGAATCGCTGGGGTACCTGACGTCGGATGGTCCGAGGAGACAGGTACCCTAAAGGGTCCGTTGTCATGACCTCACCCCACGGTAATTAGGATCTTCGACGGTTTACAGATGAGACAAATGTTGTCTCTGTTTACGACCCGGACGTTATACCGTAGTCAGGATCTCCTCGGGTTGAACTGTGAACCACCATTTACCCAATACTCTTTATCTACCCCTTTACCACCTTTGTCACAGTCTGAAGTAAAACCTCCCGAGGTTTTAGTGACGTCTACCACTAAAGTCGGTACTTTAATTTTCTACGAATGAGGAACCTTCCTTTCAATACTGGTTGGATCTATCGTATAAGTTTTCGTCTCTGTAGTCAAACAGTTGTTTCCAGGCAGATCAGTTCCGATACCAAAAGGGTCACCGGTACATACCTACACTCTCAACCTGACACTTCTTTCGACTCACGGCTTCTTAACTACAAAAACTTGACACCACAACCTCTTCTAAGAACTCTCAGGGAATCTGTCGTTCCTCTAGGTTGGTCAGGTAAGATTTCCTCTAGTCGGGTCCCACAAGTAACCTTCCAGAATACAACTTCGACTTTGAGATTATGAAACCGGTGGAGTACACTTTCAACTGAGTAACCTTTTCTGAGACTACGACCCTCCCTAACCCCCATCCTCCTCTTCCCCTGCTGTCTCCTACTCTACCGACCTACCGTAGTGGCTGAGTTACCTGTACTCAAACTCACTTGAGACCCTCAACCACTACCTGTCCCTCCGGACCACACGACGTTAAGTACCCCAGTGTTTCTCAGTCTGTACTGACTCGTTGGTTTGACTTGACTTTACTTGACTCCAGAAGACGGGACCTTCCTCGGCTAAATAGAACTACCGTAATTGTTTATAAGACCAATACTCACACGGAAGGGACTAGTCTCCGTGAATCGGTCGTGTTACCTATTCACAAATTAGGTAACTGTACCCTAGGACGTTTTATAGAATAGTCTTGTCGTGTAGGTGAGATACCGGTTACTCCCTTCAGTCCCTGTGTGTAGGTACTCTGAATGAGTCGGATAATAATATGAAGTCTTGACAGTTGAACCATCTCGTTCTTATATCAGAAAACTCCTGTGTCCTCTCCACGGTTGAAATAATACTATTAGACTTGAATATCCCTGATAAAAGGTACCGTGTTATATGAAAAGATAACGGATTTAGTTATAGGTAATATATAAATATATATTAGAGATATATATTTTTATAACATCTTTACTCATGTTTTGACTTCTTACGATCAACCTTGTCGGGACGAATTGTAGTGACCTTCACTGCGAAACTCGTTCGAAAATAATTTTGAATAAGATAACGACGAAACACTGGAGAAACCCGAACATTGGTACTTTCGTCGTCCGTCTCTTTCACCAGTAGTAGAGTCCTTCAATTAATTGTGATTGGTGGTTCTCTTCTACCCCAGTGAACGATATGTCACATTCGTTTCTCTTTATACAAACAGTGAAGTCATTAGGTGTCCTCAAAGAGAACTGTGAATAGATGAGTAAACTGATATTTACCTGTACACGAGGTCACTGTCGGGTTCTTCCCAAACTACTGGCATTCAAATTTAGGGAGTTCCTATTTACTTACCCAGTGAGGTCAGAAATTCAGAGTATCTGGTCGTTTCTACGACCGAGTCCCAATCTTTTTAGATTTCATATATATTTCACCCCTCTTTTATCAAAAGGACTCCTTTACTCTCGTCAGTCTTTGAACCGCTTGTACTTAGAGGTAGAGTCTTAGTTAAAGGTCCCTTGAACTGGGTTCTATCACAAGTAGTAAAGTATTAATAGTTAGATGGACGAAGACATTAAAAGAGGATGATACGAGTTAGTGAGTATATACTCGTGTCTCCTCCATCCAACGAAGAAAAGTCTACATCTCCCTGACTACCTATTTTTACCCCAAGTCTCTATTCTTTCCAACTCTAGTCTCATGGATACGTACCTTTATAAACTCATTGATCCCATCTTCCTACAACAAATCAACGATTCAACATAGATTGAGAAACACTGGGGTACCTGAAATCGGGAGGTCCGAGGAGACAGGTATCCTAAAGGGTTCGTTCTTATGACCTCCCCCAACGGTAAAGGAAGAGGAGCCCTAGAAGGTCCAAACTAGGGACCCAGAGAACGTAACCATCCGTGTAAGAAAAGGTGACTCGGTGGACTCTTCCAGACCCCATCGTCCTATCGTCTAAAATTATATTTTCACTTACAAGTTCAAGTACATAAAACCTCCGTTTCAAACGTCACGACTACACAGGGTGGTAGACCATGACCTCCTTTACCGAGTCATTCTTCCAGTGATTTGTTTCTTTAGTTATTTGGACTACAGATTGCACACCAGGTACAACAACAACTGAAACGGATTCTGTTTCTTCCCGTTCATAACTTTTCATCTACCACTTAGTTCACAATTTAGAATTGTTTATTTCTTCGTACTACTTCTTGAGGAGCTATTAATCCCTTTCCCCTCTTCACGACACTAGTACTCTAAACTCGGAATTTCCGGTTCCCGAAAATGTTTTCCCTACCTCCTTGACAGACCTTCACCGACACCCTCCGTTTCTCTTGCCAATGGTTTATAGGGTTACGTCCTAATGTTACTTAAATTCTGTTTTCTAGAGTTAAACTATTTTCAGTCGGTTCAAAATCATTCTCTTCCTCTGTTCTCTCGTTGGTTCCTCCAATTGTAATAAATAGATCTCAGTGTGTATTACGTTCAGTATCTTAATCCTAGGTTAAGGTTGTCCGGAGTGTCACTCAAAAGTGTCTTCCCTTTATGTTTCTTTTATACGTTTAATATAGAACACGAAGACAACTACAACATAGTTAATTATTCACGAACCACCAGTTTATGGAAACTCTTTACAGTTATATTCGATAACATGTTATATTAGTCAGTTTCTATGATGATCCATCTACTACCTCCAGAAGTGTAGTTTGTCTTCTAGTTTGTTTCCCGGAAGGAACCGATAGGTTATCAATTCTGAGATACGAAGGTAACGTCCCCCGTATCCATACTACGGACCAACCCCTTCAAGAGATACGGTACTCCATACCGGTTTCTTCTTTAATATGTATTAAAAGTTTTGAGTTTATTTTTTTCTTCTACCTATTTTACAAAGTGTTTTATGTATATTTCATTTCGTATATTTCCGGGTTAGTGTTTTTGTACGTACCCGAATGACAACCGTTTGAGTCTACAGAAAAACTAAAAGATAGGGGTGAGAGTTCCCCGGTTCTCAGAAGTTTGACGATCGAACCCAGTAACTGAGATCAAGGACCGGACAATAATGGAGGTGAGGTGTCGTGAGGTGTGAGACTTTGAAAGAAAAAAGGGTAAAGTAGTTGTTCCCAATCAGTTTCACGTGTGAAAGGTCCGTAGCGTCCACTTCATCGAACAAGTCTGCCATTTTACAATAATTGGTAAGTTATTGGTAAAAGGAAATTCTGTCCTCTCTTTGATATAATGTCCATTGTATTTATTGTTAATATTCTATGTAAACTAAATACTTAAAATTACACACGTTCGTTCATAAAAAGGTGAACTCCTTTATTTTATACTATAAATTGTAAAATAACGAAACAAAAAATATTGAACTCTGTTAATAACTATAGTGAACCCTATAAAATTAATTTTAATAGTACACATATACTTCCTACTATACTCATAATTTACTATAAAATTTGATTATTGTTTGTTTGTTTTTTATATCCGTCCTAGGAAATTTACGAAATTACACAATAGGGTGGACCTCCTTGAACTGTTCTCCAGTGGACCACTGGTTTTGACGTTAAAGAGTCGTGTTACCTACACACCACCACCCTTAAAATTCGAGGTGAAGTCTTGTCTCTCCTAAATATAAAATCGTCCAACAATTTGACGATGAATGACAACGGAACTTTAGAATGGTTCCACCATAATCGGTTAGTAGAGGTATACATAACCCTGGGTAGGACGGACAACGAAGGGGCGTCAGTGAGACAGGGAATTCTACTGTTTTCTCCGACGAGTTCCGACGTCTTTACTCCAAGGTAGACCTCAGGGAAAACAACGAACAAATAAATACGAGTGTTGTACCCGTCACGGGCTAGGACAGTCCCCCGCTTCGGGTAAGAAGTCAGACAAGACGAGAAAACTAGTCATCTTCGGGCCTTGTCGTGTCCAATACCAGGGAACAGGTGTCCGTCGACGGAGGAGACGTGTGGTAGAGTGGTTCTTCGGAAGTCGACCGGCTCCCCTGACACGTACTCCGACATCCCTAACTACCCGAGAATTACGTCCCCCTGTCAACGAAACAGAGTAGAACTGTTACGACGATAAATTTAGGAACCCCGTCCGTGGCACTGGGTTGGTGTGTCGATTACTCCGAACCGAGCGGTTCGAGTCAGATGGGAGACTTACAATCGATTGAAGTTACAGGGACTCGTGTTTCCGAGTCCTCCGGGTGATAACACACCTTACCACATGTCACTGAGAACGTACACTTTCACCCCGGGGACCTCCGAGGTTGTAAAACCTCTCTTCAAGTTCGATCCATATCCCCTTACCCCGTCCCCTTCGTCTGTCTACTTGTAAAAGGTCCGGAAGAAGTATCTACTAAAACGTACTTCCAGGATCTTACCTGGAGGTTCGTGTAAAATAGTCGGAAGTTCGGACCTCCACCTCATCCCCACTGAACCGATTTTATTTATTCTTGTATTTTGAAGTCTTGTTCCGAAGATCTGGGGATCCAGTGACGGAGTAGGCGTATCGTTTCAGGAAGTGGATCTCGGAGTAGGTTTTCTCCTACTACCGGAGTAAAATGAATCCAAATTTAGTATCAATAAAAAATCAACGAACTAGCACAGTCTGAAAAACACTGGGGTACCTGAGATCGAGTAGTCCGAGGAGACAGGTACCCTAAAGGGTCCGTTCTTCTGACCTCACCCAACGGTAAAGGAAGAGGTCCCCTAGAAGGGTTGGGTTCCTAGGTTGGTCTCAGAGGACGAACCGTCCACCTAATCAATGGTGACTCGGTCGACCCTCCGCGGTATTTCGTAAGTTAGTAGGAATTAAGAAGGAGGGTGGAGGGGAATAGGAGACACGTGTGAGTCCGTGATAAAGGACTTAACTCGGGGTAAGTCGGGAAGAAACGAAAGGGTGGAAGTGGAACCAATTGACGGGTACTGAAATGCGGAACTGTTATTGTTATTGAAAGGTTTGTCAGAGGGAAGGGGAGTCTTAAACGAGGTGGTGAAATGGACGTACGATGTGGATGTAGGTAAAAGACTTTTGAGGAAAAGGTAAAAAATTTCCTTTACGTAATTAAATGAAACTTCGGTTTATGATTAGGACTTGTATCATTGTCTGATTATAACTTTGAACTGTTTGACAACAATTTTCCTGAGTGTTCAATTATTCCTTTTGAGTAAAAATTGATCTGTATAGGTAAGTAGTTATTCATTAAACGGGTTTGAAGCCCTTTTCAGTCGAATTATTCTTTTCAAGTCGAATTGTTGATATGTTGTTCAGGTTTCATTAAGAAAAATATTATATACCTTTTCTAAACGGGTTCTAAGTTGAAAGTTTCCGTAACACTCGAGTGAAGGATGTTAGAGTTTGAACTTACTTTTGAGGAAAAGAACCTCGGAAGGAGACGAGCTCTTTAACGATACCGAGAAGTACCAGTGACGTTATTCCAAGTGTACACTCCAGTCGTAAGTCTGATTACTAGAAAGAATAGTTTAGAAGTTGACAAAGGACACGTGAAGGATGGTTGTACTCATGGAGTAGGAAGGGGGACTTTTCCATCCGTAAGAGTGGAGGTGTGAATTCATCAGGGAGGAGGAGGGTAAATCTTCAAGAGGTAAGAAAAGAAGAGTCCGTTTAAGATGTGAAAAGTTGGGGTCTGGTTCGAAGGAAGGACCTGACTCATGACATTGTCGAGGTAGAGAGTGAGGAGACCGGAGACTGGAGGACCTCGAAAATGACAGAAGTAACGTATAAACTCGTATAAACAATATTAAATGGACGTAAAATCCACATCAACATGTAGACACAGGACACAGAAAAGTTCGTTAAATGTTTATAAAGGTGGACCAGAGGGTACTACAGACTATCTACTGAGATGGTGTTGTCCACGGATTATGTAGGAGTGATATACAGGACTTAACATTCGTTTCAAACTTACACGAAAAAGAGCGTTTGGTCGTAAATAACCGTGGAAGATGTACTCGGGAGGTTTTCAACCGTGACTACGATAGGACATTGAAGATTTTGGTTAATATCCATGGTTCAGGGACGATTCGTATTTCGTTAAATTCAAGGTGAATAAAGTTTGTTAAGCTCTGAGTCAGTTTTAGGTCTCCTCTTAGTTCTGTTAAGAGGTTTTAAATAGTATTACCCTAACCACATGTACCACTTTTGTGAAGTGTCAAATTAGACCCTATTACACGTTATTTGAACTTTAATTGGTCTCGAGTCGGGACATGACAAAAAAAAAATTTAAATAAATAAAATCAATCTCCTATTAATGAAATGTTATGACATCACCAAAAACGGTATGTGACTATACTTAGTCGGTATCCAAATGTACACAAGGGGTAGGACTTGGGGAGAGGGTGGAGCGAGGGGTAGGGTAGGGAGACCCAGTAGGGTCACGTGGTCGGGACTCGAGGGACAGAGTACGTAACTTGGACCTGACCTCTAGACAAAATGTATACCATTATATGTACAAAGTTACGACAAGAGAGTTAGTAGGGTGGGAACGGAAGAGGGTCTCAGGTTTACTGACAAGACATATCGACACAGAGAAAAAGACAGAGTGAATATTCCAATAGCAATGGTAGAAAGATTTAAGGTATATATACACAATCATATGACATAACTACAAAAAGAAAGACCGAATGAAGTAAGACATATTATCCAAGGTCAAAGTAGGTGGAGTAATCTTGACTAAGTCTACATAAGAAAAATTACCGACTCATTATAAGGTAACACATATACATGGTGTCGAAAGAATAGGTAAGCAGACGACTACCTGTAGATCCAACGAAGGTACAGGACCGATAATATATGTCACGACGCAACTTGTAACCCCATGTACACAGAGAAAGTAAAGACCAAAGAAGCCTCATATAGGGTAGTCATCCAGTGTACCGACAAGATAAAGATCAAAAAATTCCTTAGAGGTGTGACAAGAGGTATAACCGACATGATCAAACGTAAGGGTGGTTGTCACATTCTCCCAAGGAAAAAGAGGTGTGGGAGAGGTCGTAAATAACAAACATCTAAAAACCTATCGTTGGTAAGACTGACCGTACTCTACCATGGAGTGACATCAGAACTAAACGTAAAGAGACTATTACTCACTACAACTCGTAGAAAAGTACACAAACAATCGGTAGACATATAGAAGAAACCTCTTGACAGACAAATATATTGAAAAGGTTCGGAACCAAAGGAAAACACACTCTAAAGTATTGTAGAACGAAGATTGGCTCACCTCCTAATTTACACCATCGTATACACTTTCGAGAATCGTGATAGAGACCTACACCATCCACGAACAACGTAAAACACAAAAGAACGAACACCGACCAGTGGTTCCCTTCTTGAGGTGTGTAGTGACCACCGACAGGGTACCACACGTCTCCTCAGTTTCCACTACTTATTGATGAACATAGAAAAGTCTTCATGTTTTCCTAAGTGGTGGAGTTTTACAAAATTAAGTACTATCGTGGTACCCGGGATTTCTTTTATGAAGAAGGGGTCGAGGTAGAGGTGGGTAGACTGGGAAAAGAGATTCAAGACTTTAGTCCAACTGGTACGAGGTCTACGACCGTCAGGTCGAGGTACATCAAAGAGCCCTGGAGGGAGGCAGAACTACGCAGAGACGACGTCTCACCAGACTTCGACGTCTTTGTCCGTGTACCCGTCCGTCGACCCGTCTTGAACTTAAAGTGAGTGGTAGGACATGAGGAGACTTCCGTCCTGAGCTACAAGTGGGACTTACCCGGAATTTGTCTTACGAGACAATTAAATGTTTCATAAGTGTCTCGACAGGGATCTTTCTTATTTTATATCACATATCTTCGTCAAATCTTTAATGACATTTTTTTTCCCCCTTCGCACAATGGAAAAGTGGAGTCACATTGTTTGACAGGAGGGTCCTGTGGGCCTGGACCCACACCGTGGGTGAAGACGTCTGGAAATCTTTTACCGAAAGGGAGGAGACGAGGCGTTGTCCATCTTTACCACCACGATCACTACTTCTTGGACGGACGGTTACGTCCTCTGTCTTCTCTACGCTCAAGTTAGGGACCCAATCCTTCTAGGGGACCTCCTCTCGTCCATGGGGAGAGTTTATAAAAACGGACCTCTTAGGGGTACCTGTCTCCTCGGATCGTCCGATGTCAGGTACCCCCAGTGTTTCTCACTCTGTGTTGACTTCGTAGAATCCTGGGTCTAAACGTGGTAAGTGGTGGTAGTGGGGACCGTAGAGTGTCTAAAGGAAGAAGACCCTCTTTATACCGTAAAGTCTACACTGTCGAAGAGAGAGTTCGATACACGAACGAGACTACTCACTATAGTGATCCCGAGGGAGTTCCTACCGAGCAATACTCGTTTTTGACGAGTCTATTTAGTCCCACTAGATTCCCTCTCCTCACCCCGACCCCTCTGAGAAAGGTAATGAGAGATGGTCTGTTCGTAACGATCCTCTTAGTATCGTCTCGTCTAAGGTCACTTTCTCCCTTCGGTTCCCCGGGTTTCCTGTCTCGTCTCTTATCACAGACCCTATGTGGTTTAGACCGGAAAGAGACGGAGTGACCTTGTTTTGCACAGTGGTGGACCATAAGACATTTCGTCCGAGGAGCCGAGGACGACGTAGGTGAGAACGTTCGTGGTTGAAATAAAGGTATTCAAATATCTTCAGTCAGAAGAGACGGAGGTGGATTCGACGAATCCTATTTACCCGATTGGTCCTTTCGTTCGTCCATATTGATGTAGCGACATCAACCCCGTCTCCCTACTTTCTTTCGCCTAAGATCGTTATAAATTCCGTTTTGAACTTGCTAACATCGACAGGTGATGTTACCTTGGTGGACAGGTTATTGTGTCTTTTCACTTTCATTTTTACAGTCAGAGAGTCAGTACAGACTAAGAAACGCTGAGGTACGTGATATCGGACGGTCCGACAAGACAGGTACCTTAAGAAGTGTGTCTTTCCGACTTCATATAGGGAAGAGGTCCCCTAGAAGGACTGGGTCCCTAACTTCGACCCAGAGAGTGTAATGTCCGTCTAAGAAATGGCAGACTCGGTGGTCTCTTCGTTGTCGTATCATTCTAGGTGTAGCTTCTTCGACAGGGTCTCCCTAGACCATCCCAGTAAATACTCTCGTAAGAGGTGACACACCCTCCGACCTGATCTACCAGAGGTTAAAGTCCGTAGAAGTCTAGAAGATATCCTTCCTGTCTGATGGGTATATTCCACTATGGCCCCTGTCTTTCGTCACATGAGTTGAGGTCACGATATGAGTCCAGACCGTATGTCTGCGTGTCCCGAGTCACACCCTCTGACACGATCTCGAGGGCGATTTAGACAGATAGTGGAAGAGACTAGATTAGTCACCCAAGATCTGTTCAAGGATAAAGGAAGAAAACGTCTCTCCTTATAATTTACAATCACCGTAAGAACTCCCTCTCAAAGGGGAACCTGATGGTGAAACACCAATGAACTTTGATGTAAATCCGTCCTTCTCTTCACTGTTTTACACGGCTGACGTCGGAGAACTAAGGACAAAATAAGTACCGAAGACGACCTTAGGCTACCAGAGACCCCTCCACGGGTCACTAAGAGGGTCTCTAGGTAAGGGTTCTCTGGTGTCTGTAGGAGATCTCTTTATCGTCTCTTGTCACCAATGGTGAACTGAAAACTGTATTCCCTCTGAACCAAAACCTCCGATGACATTGGTGAAATGGTCCATGGTCAGAATCATACTGGAACGAGTTCAATAAGGTGAGAGACTTCGATAAGGTGAGAGATTTGGACAAAGTAGTAGACATTTGCTGTCTTCGATCATGGATGGAGTAACCCTAAAAACACTTAGGGAACAGACACAAGTCACGGGTCGTGTAGGATCCACATATCATTTTTGATCAACAATAATATCGTAATGTAAGATGAGTGAACCCGAAGGGTCCATCGAGTCATCATCTCTTAGACGGAGGGTTACGTCCTCTACGTCCTCTGTCCCCAAACTAGGGACCTAGTCCTTCTAGGGGACCTCATCCTTTACCGTTAGACGGAGTCAAAAGAACGGACCCTTTAGGGTACCTGTCTCCTCGGACCACCTGAGGTCAGGTGTCACAACGTTTCTCAGTCTGTGTTGACTCGTTGACTCCCGTGTATGCACGTAAGATGAGTGATCGTCGAAGATAAAAGTGTACAAGACAACAGGACAGGGGTTCAGACACGGGGGTAGAAGTCGGTTTACGACGAGAGGTAGTAAAGAAAGTGAGGACAGAACGTATAAGTTTCTGTAATAAAGTCGTTAAGAAGGGGTAAGAGAGGGAACGTAATGACTTAAAAAAAAAAGTAAAAGACGACTTTATCGAGGTAGTCGTATAACGAAATAACGATGAAAAGAGTAGAATTTTTCTGGGAAGAACACTAGGAGTGAAGGGATGGTCGGTGATTGGACCACCAAGGGGAACGTTGTTTTAGGAACTGTCTTAATAGAGATAAGTGAAAGAAGTTAAAGGGAAAATGGTAAGAAAGGATTTGTGTTAAGTTAGTTAGGAAACCGGTGTGATCTGGTCATTTTGACTAGAATAGTGCCAGTAACCACTGGAGACGTAACGACCTGAGCAGAGGTAAGTCGACTGGGAAATCATCGAGACTGGGCCAACTGTTGTGGGAGGAGTGACTATGTAAAAGACTCGCACCGAAAGTCTGGTCGTGAGAGAGGACTAAAAGACAGTAGGAGTGACCGGTGTGGAGTCCGAGGAAACGGCCGGAAAAGAGGAACGAAGATGAATTACCCCCCAGTGTCCCGAGTAAGGAACTCGGAAGAGTGGAGATAGATGAGAGTAGAGAACACCGGAAGTCAGAATGTCGGAATTTATTGTAGACATAGGGTAATCGGGAGTTCAAATACAAAGATGAGGTCTAGAGCGAATATTTAATGGTAGCGTGATTGTCCGATCGTAGCAGTTCAAGGTGAACCTTTAGGTTATCTTCGTACTCTTCATAGTACAGGTTGTGGTCGAGGGACATGAAGGACCTCAGAAGAAGTCGAGTCATTTGTCGTTGAGGTAGGAAATTAAATGAGTCCAGTCTCGAAAACAGTTTTAGGAACTAAAATGAGTAAGTAAATGTAGTATATAGGTTTAGTAGTCCTTTTTGATTTACCGGTGGAAATTTTTATAAAGAACTTAGACCGGTGAACAGTGGTAAATATTTATTTCGACGTCGGGATTCAGTGGTAGTAGAGAGTGAGTCTAATAACGGTGACCGAGGATCGAACAGAACATCGAAAGTGGGGGAGAAGACAGATTAGAGTTGTTTCGTTGTCCTGTAAGATTGTACATATGATAGTACATTCTTGACTTAGCGGTCAGATACAGACTACGTCCTATGTCGTACGAACCTCGACCACGTACCCCTACTGGGTGTCTCTACAATACCCCTCGCTCCACCCTCCCCCCAAGTACAAACCCTTACGTACATTCTTAATTTCTAAAATTTTAAATTTTTTATTTTTTTATTTTTTATTTTGTAAAATTTAGAATTTTTTTTTTTTTTTTTGTGTTGATTAATCAGGTACAGTCGGAAGACGAGTCAAAGGAGACCCAAGGGTAGGATGGTCCTAATTTTTCAGGATTTGATAAGAGATCTCAGGACACAATAGAGCTGAGGACAACGTGAGAATGGAGTAAAGAAGGGTAGGAGAGGGCGGAGAGAGGTACGGTTAGTGGAGTTGAAGAACGACGATAAACTCGAGAGGGTCATGTAAAGACGAAGTCCTGGAAACGTGACCGAGGTGAATCTTGTCCACACTTGTATAGATTGAGTGAGTCAAGGAAAGTCAGAAAGAGTTTATAAGGACGAGGACTCTGTGAGGAGTTGGTGGAATTAAGATTCGTGTTGTGAGGTGGGAGTACGTTCTGAAGGTTACCGGGACTGAGTACAAATGGAAAATTTTTAAAAGATATGATGAAGAGAGAAAATTATACGATATATTAAACGGATGAAAAATTACCCCGAAGGGACCACCGAACCTCTCATTTCTTAGACGGACGTTACTTCCTCTGGACTCAAGTTAGGGACCCAACTCTTCTAGTGATCCTCTTTCCTTACTGTTGGGTGAGGTCATAGAACGGACTTCTTAAAGTACCTGTCTCCTCGGACACCCGATGTTAGGTACCCCAGTCTTTCTAGACATAAATCACAAATTATAAACGGAAGGAGGGGAGAGAGGTGTCGGACGAACGGATATTTGTGGTAGTCCTCTACCCAGAAAAAAATTTTTATATAAATAAATGAATAAATGTACCGACACGACCCAGAATCAACGTCGTACGCCCAAGAAACTAGAAGGAACGTCGTACTACCTAGAAGTCAACTTCGTACGTTTGTGAATCAACACCGTACGTACTAGATTAAAGAACTAGTCCTAAACTTGGGTTCGGGAGACGTACCCCTCGTACCTCAGAATCGGTGACCTGGTGGTCCCTTCAGAGACCCCGAAACGAAAGAAATGACTAAATAATAGTTTCGTACTTTGTTACGGACCGTGTCTCATTCGTGAGTCGTTGAGAGACGACTTACGTTCTTAATTAATAATAATTTGGTAAAGTAAAAGGGGAGTGTTATTGTGTAAATCTGTGTTTGGTTTGAGTCTCTTGATATGCGTTCTCAGGTAAAGGAGTCTCTAGGAACGTCCGCCGTTCGGCTTTAGTCTAACAGTTATGACGACACACTGATCGTCCAGATTCCCCCAGTCGATATGGTCGGACATATAATCTTTCTCAGACTTGGTAGGAGGACCATTCCTACCGAAGAGTCAGTTAGTTAGATACATCGTTGGCGTTATGAGTGACACTCTTCTGTACTCCTCAATTATGTTCCAGGGACGAGTTTTCCGTTGTGAATCGGTGTATTTTGTTATTCGTCTGTTGTGGTCCGTCATATAGTAGTTCACGATTTAACCCACAATAACTTAGATTCACAACAATCTCAAGTCTTTCCCCTCTTTAGTTATACGAGACATCGACACGGGTCTCGAGACCCAGTAGTGATGAGTACCAGGAACTCCTGTCCCCGATACAGTAGAAAAATAAAAGGAAGACAAAGTGAAAAAAAGGAAAAAACAGATGAACGGACGGAGGAAGGAAGGAAATAGAAGGAAAGGTATCTGGATCGTGTCACTACATGGACATTATCCAAAAAAAAAAAGAAACATAAAATGAATTGAAGAGATACTTTCCTACATTTTACCGAATATTCCTATATTTGATTTATTTAATTGTTCGAATTTTTCTTCCGCTGTTTCTTTTTGTTTTGTTCCGCTCTCAGTATTTCTGCCTGGTTCTTTTCTTCTTTTATGAGAATTTTATGTTTGGTATTTTCTGAAACTGAAACGTTATCTACTTGGTGATTAAACCGGCGTTCGAAAGTGTGTTTGATAAACTTTTCCTGTTAGACTAATTAATGTGTTAAATGTCATAGGAATACTGTTTTTGTCTACTTAACAAGTCGTCTATGATTTGATAAGGTCTAGGGATTCTTTATGACACATAAAGAGGGATCTCAGGAGTCCCTTGTCTGTACAATATTACATTATTTGTCATAGGAACTCCTTGAAGAGACACATCTGAGTTGGTACTCACAGTGTCACGACACATAATATGTGTATAAAAGTTAACAAACCCTCATAAGAATAAAACAATTTGAATTCCTTTACTTGTTAGGTATGTAAATTAATACCGGATACAGGTATTTAAATTGTTCTATTTTCCTTCATTCCGTATAAATTCTTTCTCTAACGAAATTTTTGAAATATCAGATATTTATGAGACGTGCACACACACGTACGTACACACACACGTGTGCACACGTGTGTGTGTGTGTCTCAGAAGTCAGTTTGATCTTTATTAGAATAGTACAGAACGTATGTGATGAAAAATACAAATTACAACAGATATGAAGGATCTAAAGAGGAAGATCCAAAATTCAAGTAGTTCAGGTTTACACTTTACCGTAGAATGTCGTTGACCGAAGAACAGAACGAGATTTACTTATATAAAAAATAAGTTATCTATAAACATTTAAAAGACGATACAGAATCTATGGCAAAATCGTTACTTGTTTTAGACTTTACAGAATGGGAGTCACCCTAAATGTTATTTCCTTCGCTACCGCTATTCTGTCTGTTCTTGTGTATATTTAATCGTTTAATGTATCATATATTCTTTCATGTTGACCAAGACTTTTTTTCTTTATCATCTCACCCTGTTCTCCCTAAACGTCTATAGACGCCCTCATTATAGAACCCACCCGAAGGGAACATCGAGTCAACCATTTCTCAGACGGACGTTACGTCCTCTTGACCCAAGCTAGGGACCCAAACCTTCTAGGGGACCTCTTCCTTTACCGTTAGGTGAGGTCATAAGAACGGACTCTTTAGAGTACCTGTCCCCTCGGACCGTCCGATGTCAGGTACCTCAACGTTCTCAGTCATTACTGACTCACTGATTCGTGTCGAGGGTTTATTAGTACTAAATAACCTTAATAACAAGTCCTATTGTCATATCTCTCTCTATATTCCGTGTATCTTTCTGTTTATACCTTATTATCTTCAAAATATAAAAGACCTTATTGTCACACAACAAATTTTTCGTCTTCATACATAGAAGTTACTGTTTACTATAACAACACTACCGGTCTAACCTTCCTTTTACAGAATCATTTTTATCCGATCCATTCGAAGGACAGTATTGTTTGAGACTTTAGAGTAAGACGAGACGATTCAGTGAAGTCAG
Organism: Capra ibex; assembly: GCA_006410555.1. Taxonomy (NCBI): domain Eukaryota; kingdom Metazoa; phylum Chordata; class Mammalia; order Artiodactyla; family Bovidae; genus Capra; species Capra ibex. The sequence goes on from SJYO01046538.1 coordinate 48,450,232, forward strand.
CACAGGCTGAGACACGCTGGGGTATCGGCCGTCGGGTGGTCCGAGGGGTAGGGACCCTAAGAGGTCCGTTCTCGTGACCTCACCCAACGGTAAAGGAAGAGGTTACGTACTTTCACTTTTAACTTTCACTTCAGTGAGTCAACACAGGCTGAGAATCGCTGAGGTACCGGACGTCGGATGGTCCGAGGAGGCAGGTGCCCTAAAAGGTCCGTTCTCTTGACCTCACCCAACGGTAACGGAAGAGGTTACGTACTTTCACTTTTAACTTTCACTTCAGTGAATCAGTACAGGTTGAGAAACGGTGGGGTACCTGACGTTATCCGGTCCGGGGAGACAGGAGACAGTAGAACACCTCAAACGAGTTTAAGTACAGGTAACTCAACCACTACGATAGATTAGTAGAACGGGAGACGGTGGGGGAAGAGGAAAACGGAAGTCATAAAGGGTCGTAGTCGTAGAAAAGGTTACTCAACCGAAAAGGATAGTCCACCGGCTTCATAACCTCGAAGTCAAAATCGTAGCCAGGAAGGTTACTTATAAGTCTCAACTAAACAAAATTCTAACTGACCAAACTAAAGGAACGACAGGTTCCCTGAGAGTCCTCAGAAGAGGTTGTGGTGTCAAGTCTTCGTAGTTAAGAAGTCGTGAGTCGGAAGAAACACCAGGTCGAGAATGTAGGTATGTACTGATGACCTTTTTGGTATCGAAACTGATCTACCTAGAAACAGTCCTTTCACTATAGAGACGAAAAATTATATAACAGATCCAAACAGTATCGAAAGGAAAGTTCCTCGTTCCCAGAAACTTAAAGTACGGACGTTAGTGACAGTCGTCACTAAATCTTTCATATTTAAGGTCTATCTCCTACTCTGAGTGAGTAACCTATTTTTATACCAAAACCTGAGACCGTCTCAAGTTCTAAGGAGAGGTGAACACAAAAAATTCACAAGAGCTCAATATTAAAATCCAACATTACTGAAATTTTGAAACTCGTGTGGTTTCTGAAAATTTTATTATGTCGACACCTTTACGACTTTCTCTACACAATCAAGACCTTCTAACGGGTTCGAAGTCGACAACCTCTTACATAGGTAGGTCTACCTTAAGGACCTCCAAGTCTTTCTCTATTCTTTGTCTTTGTTTTTCTTAAACCAGGTAATATAACTCTGACATTCCACTAAAACTTTTCGTTAAATTTAAAGAAAGTAGACAAAATTAGTTTTATCTTCCAACTCAACAAAATAGACTCAAGTCGATCCGGTAACGTAAAATAATCTTTTAGTAGGTAAAATCATTCTAAAAGATTGACGTGTTGCGTCTCAACTTTTCACATAGAAAAACTCAAAGTTCTTTATAAGAATCCTAAAGTACGACATAGAATTCCGAAAACACAAATTAGAGTGAAAACGAACAAATAATATGAACGGTTGATAAATAGTCTATCCGAAATTTTCCGAGAACCTAAAAATAAAGTTTAAAGATAACGAAAAAGTTAAAGATTAATTAATGAATCCTGATTTGTTATTGTTGTCTTAAGAACAGGACAGTAAAAAATATTAAAGACTAAAAAAAGGATAACAAAACCAATAAAAAAGATTAAAGAACTTATGAATTAAAAATTTTTACCAAGAAAAATAAATAATTTTCGGTACTCTAAAATCAAATGGAAATAATAAACGGTTAATCTTTTGTACTTGTCTTTTACAGAGAAAGTCCTTGAAAATCGAAGGAAACACTAGATCCCATATTACTGACTCACTGAAGTGAAAGTGAAAAGTGAAAGTACGTAACCTCTTCCTTTACCGTTCGGTGAGGTCACAAGAACGGACCTCTTAGGGTCCCTGTCCCCTCGGACCACCCGACGACAGATACCCCAGCGTGTCTCAGCCCGTACTGACTTCGTTGAATCGTCGTTGTCCCATATTACTTAAAAAATATTTGTACAGTACCAATGAACCCTTTTTATATAAGAGAGTTCAATGTGTAAAACTATAAGTAGATATTTTAATTGGAATGAACAATGTAATAAGTTAGGAGAGATGGAGGTAAACAAGATCAGTTAAATTAGATCATTTCTGACTCTCTCGATACGATTTCAGAGAGAAAAACACACTACGTTAATAAGTACTTACAGTTTCAGTAAATTTTTTTTCAAAAATAACCGTATATCAACTAAATGTTACAACACGATAAAAGTCCATATGTCGTTTTACTTAGTTAAAACATACACACAAACACACATACATATATATATAGGTAAGAAAAAGTCTAATAGAAGGACATATCCAATAAAATTTTATAACTGATGTCAATGGACACGACATGTCATTCAGGAACAATCCATAGATAAAATATTTATCGACATATACGATTAAAGTTAGAGGATTAAATAGTGAAGGGAAGGGAGTATTGAATAGTGTAAAGGGGAAATCATTGGTATTTAAATAAAACTCTAGACACTCAGAGAAAGATAAAATATTTATTCGAGTAAACATAGTGAGAAATAATCTCAAGTGTGTATTCATTATAGTATACAATGAACAGAAAGAGACAGGTGAAATAAAGTTAATCATATAAATTTGCATTTATAATTACTAATAATATAGAAACAATACGTCTTACTGGAGTAAGAGGAAACTTGTCGAAAAACAGAACTTAAGTATCCTGGTAGAGAAGGAGTAAACATAAATGTACTATTTAGTAATATGTAAGAAAACAAAAGTTTCAAAATACATTAAAACGACATGAAAATACATGGATTTTGATAGAGTAACCCGAGATGTCAAAACAAAAAACACCACAAAATTGTGTCAGGTATTTGGGACCGTAAAATTACACCTACAAATTGTAATAACTTCAGAAATTTATTATAAAAATGAAACTCTGTTAAAGTCTGAATATCCTTGTAACACTTCTGTCATGTTTAAAAGTGAAAAGGATGAGTCAAAGGGATAATAAATGTGGAATGTAATCACACTTTACTTCACAATCAACGAGTCAGTACAGACTGAGAAACACTGGGGTACCTGACATCGGACGGTCCGAGGAGACAGGTACCCTAAAGGGTCCGTTCTTGCGACCTCACCTAAAGGAAAGGGAAGAGGTTCCCTAGAAGGGGTGGGTCCCTAGTTTGGGTCCAGAGGACGTAACGTCCATCTAAGAAATGATAGACTCGGTGGTCCCTTCGGGAAAGTAATCATATTGTGTATCGATTAATTGGTTATAACCATGTAGTAACAATTTAATTCAACTTAAAAAGAGTCTAAAGGAAACAAAGTACAGGACTGAAAAAAAAAAAAAGACAAGATCTAGAGTAGATCCTGTAGTGTAATATAATTTAACAGTACAGAAGAGTTCGAGAAGAACCAACACTGTCACAGAGTCTGAAAGGAACAAAAACAACCGTGACTAGTAAAACTCCTGATGACCAGTTTATATGTCGTCTCACAAAGAGTCAACCCTAAACAAACTACCAAACCAAAAAAACAAACAAACAAAGGACTTTCATACTCGAAATGCCTCTTTCCCGTGTTTTAATTTTAGGGTAAGAGTAGTGCAATACAGTTCCAAAGTATGATAATTGAACCGAATAGTAACAACCATAATTGAAACTAATAGACTAAACAGTCGAAAGAGGTGGCATCAATGAGAAACTGAAAGAAAAGTCATGACATGAGAAACAGAACAAAATATATTTATATATATATAAATATATGTAAATTAAACCGATAGTTCAGAATCAACGTCTTACGCTCTAGAAATCAACTCCGTACTTTTGAGAGTCAACGTCGAACACCCTAAATCGAGAGAATGGTGCCTAACTTTAACCCGGGAAACGTAACCCTCAGGTCTCAGAGGCGGCGACCCGGTGATCCCTTAGGCGAGTCCTAACATCAGAAACCTTCAATCAGAGATACATGTCGGACGAGAATTCCCCCTAGTCCATACGAAGTGAGGGAATTCCCACCTTATAAATGGATTTAATAGACCCGAAATCTTGTCCACTGAACGAAGAAGAGTGGGGAAATAAATAAGTCGTAAAAAAAGTATAACCATGCCTGAGTCTAATAAAAGATTAAGTGCAATTTAAGTTATCATAGTGCGAAGAAAACAATGACATTAGAGAAGTCAAAACAGATAAATCTCAAGAAAGTCTACCGAGTACACAGGGAAACTGTTTGACGATAATGACAAAACAAACAAACAAAAAATGAAACCGTGAAAGAGTGAAAATCTATATAATTCTGCGAAAACTGTATTTAGTCTAGGATATTAAATAAAACAATTATTTAGGAAGTAGATCAAAACGAGGGGATTGAAGACTTTAAGAAGAGCAAGTACGCCGAGGATACATTTTTTTGTACCTAGATCTTCAGGTATCTATGCTGTCGATGTAAAAAGTGGTTTTTACTCTAATGGGACTACTGGTCGTCGAGTTTAAACTTAGTAAAGTATTTTACATTGATTAATTTTTACGAGACTGGTTTTTCATTAACTAGTATTTAAACTTGAAAAATTTGATGAACTAGTATTGTCATAAAAAAAAAAGTCAAACTATTCTCATGAACAACCAGTCTTATTCTTAATGGTATAAAGACACACACATACATGAGAAACGTTCGGGTACCTGACATCGGGAGGTCCGAGGAGATAGGTACCTTAAGAGGTCCGCTCTTATGATCTCACCCAACGGTAGAGGAAGAGGTCCTCTAGAAGGACTGGGTCCCTAACTTGGACCCAGAGGACGTGGAGGACGTAACCGTCAACCTAAGAAATGGTGATTCGGTGGATCCTTCGGGATTACTATCAAAATCCTCTCAAATTTTGTTTAGATCTCGTTTATTTCTTTATTTTATTTGGTAACTTGACCATGATAAAGTTTGTCAGTATATTCATAAATTATATATAAATAAGATAAATACGAAAAATATTTACACCTCACAAACAGTCAATATTTATATATTTATGGTAAATGTAATAATTTCACTTAAATTAATCAAAACGTCAGCTACAAATTAGAAAAATTCTTTTTAACTTAAAGATTCAGAACGAAATGTTTTTTCTATGAGGTCTAAGTAGAATATATAAAGTACGGGATCAGGATTTTTGTTGGCAAAGAATTCCTCGGGACGAAGAAAAATGACCTCGTACGATAATTTTAGGTTCTTGACCTAAGATCTGGGAGATTAGTCTGTCCTTTCCTTTATATATAGTAAATCAATAAAAATTGAATTTAAGACTTTATTAATATCTAAGTGTCCTTCAACGTTTTTGTCGTAGATCTCAGGGAACTTAAGAAACGGGTCGAACGAAGTTGAAGATATTGACAGTTGTAGACATTGATATTATGTTCGATTAGACACTGATTCATCTGATGTTTGACACAAGTCTAAAACGGTCATATAATGTTCCTGAGTACACGTGCATATATGTTAAGACACGTTAAGCTAGGGTATACATCCGAACATCTTGGTGGTGGTGTTAGTTCTATATCTGGACAAAAGAGTGGGTTTCGTTGAAGGAACATCATAGGTTAATATCAGTATCGGTGGTGGTGCGGGGGTTGGAGTAGGAACAAAGTCGTGTCGGTGACTAGACAGGAGATAAATGTATTTACGCAGTAAAACTCCCACAATATAAATCTTAGTACGTTACAATTGGAAAAGTCTAACCGAAAAAGTGATTCGTAGTATGGAAATTCTCGAAAGGTTCAACACAAGTACTAGATAAATAAAGGACAAACAACGACACATCATAAGGTACTGTTTCTATATGGTCCCAAACAAATTGGTAAGTGGGTGGTTTCCTATAACCTAACAAAGGTCAAACCTCGATAACGTTTATTTCGACGATACATATAAGTGCATGACCAAAAACACTCGTGTTTAGAAGTAAAGAGACCCTATTTACAGGTTCTTAAATTAATGACCTCAGTAATATTAACGTACAAACCAAAGTATTCGTTGATGGGTTGATATCCGGTCTCAACAACATAGTACAATGTAAAGGTAGTCGTTAAGTGTGGTCTAGATGGAAAAGGTGTAGGAAAAGTCGTAAAATAGAATGGAAATTTTTTCAAAATCGGTAAGATGACCCATGTATCACTATATCGTACCACCAGAAGTAGACATAAAGAGATTACCGAATATATTATAACTTGTAGAAAAGTTCAGGAATAAACGGTAAGTGGAGAAGAAAACACAAAAAAGTAAACAACCAAAAATTGATAACTCAAAACTCCCAAGAAATATGTATAAGATCTATCTTGAGTTAACAGTCTACTCATTAAACCATTATAAAAGAGGGTTAGACATCAAACGATAAAAATAGGAGAATTGTTCCGTAAAGTACTTCGTTTTCGAAAAATAAACTTCTCCAGATAAAACAGGTAAAAATTACCTTTTAAAACCACATGACAATTTCTTAAATGGATCCGGATTAAGAACTTCTAACAGAGTATACAAAATGAGATCGTCAAAATTCTAAAACACGGAATGTACATTTAAACACTAAACCCCATAAATAAAATTTCCGACTATATAAAATGATAGATGACAGTAGAACGAAACACGAAATAAGGAAAAAAAAAACTATAAAAAAGGAGGAAAAAAAGAGGAGAATACTAAATCGATATGTGTGTAATGTAAATCCGATATGTTAAAGTCAGACATTTTATTAACTGAGATAAAAGAATCAATAGTTACAATTACTTCTTTCATTTAGATTATTGAAACTAATAAATTTTAAATCTGGACCACCGAGTCTACTATTTCTTAGACGGACGTTACTCCCTCTGGGTCCAAACTAGGAACCCACCTCTTCTAGGGGATCTATTCCCGTACTTTTGAGTGAGGTCATGAGAACAGACCTCTTAAGGTACCTGTCTCCTCGAACCACCTGATGTCAGGTACTCCAGGGATTCTCACCTGTACTGACTCCCTGATTTTGAAAGTGAATGTAAATTTCAAATCGGATGAAGATTAAAAAAGAAAGGAGTGTTTTAATAATAAGTATAATACACAGAAGAGAACATTTTTATATGAAAAACTGTAAACGTAATGTAAAATGTTGATATTGTTAATTAAACTATTAAGATATAAATAAATCAAATTAACTAGTAATCATTAAGACAAAATTTGTTGATAGTAAAATTAACAAAGTAAGTAAAGGTAGTAATAATAAGTAATATAGAAGTTAAGAGACACATCAAAATTAAGTATTCTCTATTTAACCACCAATTTAAAGACTTGGTGTAGATTTGTATTTGAAAAGATTGAGAGTATACACTTACGATTGAGGACTCCTATACTCTAAGAATCCCGAAGTAAAAAAGAATACAAAACAAGAACCGAAATTATAAGACCTCTGCAAGATACTAAAAAACTATAAACCACTACACCTTCTCTTTTGACTCCTATACACTTCTCACAGTCTACTCTTTAGAATTCATTTGCTCTCGGCTCCCGTGACTTTCCTTTTCTTCGTCGTTCAAGGTCCTTCCTTTCGATTTAGTTATTAATTTACAACGGGGTTTCCAGTTCATCCAACTAGTGACTCTTTTCAATAGCCTAAACGTTAATCTTTTATTAAAATTGGAAATTTTCTTGTTAAAGTACCTTTACGACTTCCCCCTTCGGATAAAGACTCGAGACCCTTCTCGAAACTTTCAAACTTCAAATCAGTGAGTCAACACAAGCTGAGAAACACTGGGGTACCTGACATCCGATGTTCCGAAGAGAGAGGTAGAGACCCAAAAGGTCCGTTCTCATGACCTCACCCAACGGTAAAGGAAGAGGTCTCCTAGAAGGGTTGGGTCCCTAGCTTGGACCCAGAGGGTGTAACACCCGTCTGCGAAATGGTAGACTCGATCAAGTTTCAGAAGACACTTACAGGTCCTCCAGTCCCTTTACTGAGTAGTTCCAACAATTATCTGGTGTCTCGGACGGAGGACGAAGTCACAACAAACATAGATATTGTTCTGGACTTCACTTCCTTACTTCGGACGTCTTTTCTTCGTCTACCTTAGTAGATCACCTTTCTTTCTTCGTCGTTGTTTCTCGATAATTTTCCCCATAGGTTATCTGTACCTAGAGACTTCCTCAACCCATTTCGTTATACTCTTTGTCTCTCTCCCTGTCTTACTTATACATCCTACAAGTACAGAAGATCTGAAATCTAGTCTCTGTTTTTTAGTTTTCCAAGGTTTCTTGAGTAAATAGGTTCTACTTTTACTTCCGATTTGTCAACGAAACGATCTTAACCTTCTGGTCCTTTCCTTGTACTTTTGTCCGACATAGATCTTTTTCGGTGAAGAACACCTTCGTCTCTATGGTGACTCTCCAGAGTTTGTTTCAACTCAACTATCTCTGTGAAGTAATGTAAGTAAAGTAAAGAGGTAACGTACGTCGTCTATAGGATTTTTAGGAAGACCAAAGTTTCAGTTCGTTATGTGGATTTAGGACACCTGACGTGGTGTCACCCTGTAACCTTCTTCCGTTCAAGATATATTCACTAATCTCACTTTTATCCCGGTTTTATCTCTTTCACGGAAGTCATCTTATATATAAATACCCGAAGGGAACACCGTGTCGACCATTTCTTAGGTGAACGTTACGCCCTCTGGACCCAAGCTAGGGACTCAACCCTTCTAGGGGATCTCTTCCCTTTCCGATGGGTGAGGTCATAAGACCGGACCTCTTAAGGTACTTGACATATCAGGTACCCCGGTGTTTCTCAGTCTGTACTGACTCATTGAAAGTTAAAGTAACAAACAAACAACAACAAATCATCGATTCAGTAGAGATTGAGAAACGTTGGGGTATCAGATATCGGGTAGTCCGACAAGACAGGTACCCTAGTGGGTCCGTTCTTATGACCTTACTCAACTAAAGAAAGAGGTCGCCTAAAAGGGTTGGGTCCCTGACCTGGGTTCAGAGGTCGTAACCGTTCGTTTAAGAAATGGTGACTCGACGGACCCTTCGTGTGTGTGTGTGTGTGTGTGTGTGTTTGTGTGTGTGTGTGTGTGTGTGTATAGCCTCTTCCGTTACCGTGGGGTGAGGTCATGAGAACGGACCTTTTAGGGTACCTGCCTCCTCGGACCACCCGATGTCAGGTACCCCAGCACTACTCAACCTGTACTGACTCACTGAAGTGAAAGTGAAAAGTGAAAGTACGTAACCTCTTCCTTTACCGTTGAGTAAGGTCACAAGAAAGGACCTCTTAGGGTCCCTGCCCCCTCGGACCACCCGACGGTAGATACCACAGCGTGTCTCAGTCTGTACTGACTTCGTTGAATCGTCGTACACACACACATATATATATATATATATATGTGTGTGTGTATATATATAAATAAATATATATATATTTATATATATATATATAAATCTACGTTACTTTGTGTCTTGATTTGAGTGAGGTCGATCTCATCTATTGAATAAAATCCATAAACAACAACAACAACAAAAAATCAGTGATTCAGTACAGGTTGAGAAACGTTAGGGTAACCGATATCGGGTGGTCCGGGGAGACAGGTATCCTAAAGGGTCCGTTCTTATGACGTTACCTAACGACAAGGGAAGAGGTTTAGGTGACTATAAAATGTCAAATTTAAAGGGTAAAATATAGTACGAATTAAAATATATTGTAGAATTTAGGGTAACTTCCTTCTTTTCGATTTAAGAGAGGGGGAGTGGGGGGTGTATGTGTAGTTATTGTCACCTTCGTACTTTCATGCAGTCTGGTTTCTTTACGCCGATAATAGTCACGTCCCGGAAACTGTCACTACCTAGACCACGACAGAACGTCCGGTGTCTCCCGGACCCCAGTCTCTAGAAGAACCGACCTAGGGGTCGTCGAGGTCAAAACTCGACGAGATTCGGTCAATCATTCGTTTGACCCTGACGATCGGTAATTGTAAAGAGTCAAAACACGTCGCATGACATTAAATAGGGACAGTAAATCTGGGTCCGATACCAGAAATCCAATAAAGACTCTAGAATAACGTAAAAAATAAGTATCTCTTCATTCTAAATCCATAGCTTCTAGTTATTGTCGGAGGTAGTACGAATGTAATAATTATTCTTTCTACAACATACTTCTGTCTGACCACATAACCTAAACGGGTCGGTGACCTGAGTAAAGTCTGTCCATTCTGTGAGACGAACGTAAAGTGAGACAGATAAGGAAGGAGGTCAGGGACACACGATAAGTATGAAGACCCTCATACCAGAGACCATGACCGTATAGTAAAGTGTGGACGAAACCAGGTCGGTCTGTAGTTTCTTCCCTTCTTTAGATTAATGACCTTCTCCAGAACTCTTCGTTTCTACGGATCCCAAAGAAACGACGAACCCTAAGGACAACACCACGTCCGACAGAACCGAGTCAGTTGTAGTTGTGGTTTCTTGTTATTACGATCCACTTACGAAAAGGTAAGTGTTTCGGGAAAAAGGTATATGTAACTTCCGGTCCTAAAGGAGAAGGTTTAGGTAATAACAGGTCGGGGTTGTCGACGTCGAATTATAAATACGAAGAGAGTGTGACATTCAACAGAATTACACGATTAATGAGACCCCGAGACAGGTTGAGTTCCGTTCTAAAATGAAAAGGAGATCGTGAAAGGTCTCTTTCATCTCTTTTTGGAGTCTCCGTCTCTTACTTGTCACAAGGAACTCCTTCTTTCCGTTCTTGATTCCTTTTGACACTGAAGACACGAGGGGTCAAACGAACAGTTCGTCGTCTCGACTGAGACGACAACAGGACATTACTGGACTGAGATATCAACTCACTTTAGGAAGTCTTAACAGAGGTTTAGAGAGTAGTCGGACCCTGGTTCAGGTCGGTCCTCGTTGAAAGGGTCAGAAGAAAGATTAATGTAAATATTTATATAAAAATAACGTCATATGAACGAAATGGTACACAGTCAAAGACGACATGTTGTTACACCTAGTCGATATACATATGTATATGAGAGAGGGAGTACCAGGAGGGAGGGAAGGAGGGGGGCATAGAGTGGGAAGATACAGTAGTGTCTCGTCACTCAACTCGAGGAACACGATGTATCGTCGAAGGGTGATCGATAGATAAAATGTGCACTATCACATATATACAGTTCGATAAGAGGGTTAAAGAGGGTGGTGGAGGAGGAGACGGTGTATAAGTGTTCAAGCAGGGGATGTAGACGTAGAGATAATGACGGAACGTTTATCTAGAGGAAGAATCAGTGGTCTCTCAGACGAAGGACGGGTACGTCAGGAGTCACTCCCCTTGGGTTAGAGAGACATCTAAAACTGGGGTACTCCTGTCCCTCCTCAAGAACACACTGAAACTTGGAAAGGTCAGGTCGTTTACCACGTATCAGTTGTGGGTGATTCTCAGACAGTTTACTTGACTTACTCTTGATGTTTTTATTTGGGTCCTGCCTCTAGTTCGATTGGACAGGAAGAGTTCGAAGGAGGTATCTCAGATAGTGTCACGATAATTATCTATACATCTACAAGATACTTGGTAGTGAGGATTTATATTAGTAAAGTCACGAATAGAAGGAAAGGGGTAGTATGTACATCCATTCGAAGAGAAAGAGAATATTAGGGAAAGAAAGAAGGGTTGTTATTTGAGTCTCAGGTTTTTCGTCGTTCTTAGATTGTCGAAACCCCGATGGGTTCCAATTGGAACTCATTGTGAAAGACCAAGGTTGTGTTGAATAAGATTGACGACCTAGTGAGAAAAGAGAACCCATCTACAACTGCTATTAGAATTACCTCCTTGTTGAGAACCTAAAGATTTATCGTTAAGGGGAGAACGTAACGAATGTAAAAAAGAACATAAGGTTAAAGGAGGGTGGAGGTTTTAATAAAAACCAATTCATTGATTTCGATTCATTGAACATATACAGAATTATTACAATCTTAACCCTGAGTTTCCGTCCAAAACGGTTGAGGTTTAGAGTACGAGAATTACTTCGATGGGATACCATTATCGTTGTCTTAAGTTTTGTCTTACTTTCATCAACCTTAATATTGTCAGCCCCTTCTAAAACACCTCTTATACCCCAGTAGTCGACCTAGGACTTCTAGAAACCCAAAACTAAACTATCTTTCTCTCCTCCGTTCGTAAAGTCCCCCTCCTCTGTCGTACCTGTATCCGTGTCTGTCCTTACACTTGTTACAGATACACCTTTGTGATCCCGTACTCTCGTTTGTCGTTCGCTTCCAACCCATCCACGTCCTCCCGTCGGACTCCTTCCATCCCAGTTTAGGGTACTCGGGAGAAGAACGACACGAACTCGATCGTGGTGAGCAAAGAGACACGGACAGGTTCAGACCTGTCTACTTCGGGACCGTGAAAGAGGTGAAAAATGGGTGGCAGAGAGGAAAGGCTTACGGTTGGTTACCCGTCGAGTTTGTGCAAAGAGTGTCAGATTAATCACAGTTGTTATCAAGTCTGATTAGCGGTATTAATTACCTCTCTGTTCCGATACTGACCCTCTTAATATTTACTCTTATTAGTTTACACTAACTCAGACCTCGTCGGAGATAAGTCCTTTCGACCTCCCCCTTGTTCAGTTGAGTAGGAGACAAGGAAAGTAAGGAGGATTGACTCGGGAGGGTGGTAGGACCGGGGGGTAGTCCGTCGTACTTATGTTCTTTGCAGTCAGAGTAGTTTAGTCTCAGATAGGTCTTACGACCGTCACTGGAGAGGGTCACTTAATGACAATAATCTAAATTAATATATTATTATCAACGTGTTACCGGACCCGAGGGAGGAGAAGGGGGTTTTATGGGGACATGGATGTCACTGTTGTAGGAATCTTACCTTGGTATAAAAGAGAAACACGAAGAAAAAAAAGGAAGAAGGGATTTAGTGTAGGAAAATTTTTTTAAGAAATAACAAGGATTAAAGAGATAAAGAAAGAGAAAGTGTTGTTGTGGGAGGGAGGAGAGGAAAGAAGAGAGAAGAGAAAGGTGAGGGAAAGAGCGAAAGGAAGAAAATCATAGGGAGAGGAGGAAGAGGTAAGAGAAGAGACGAAAATGTTAAGAAGACATTTCTGGACCGAAGTTCTTTCGGTGTCTGTAGACTAGAAAATGAGAATATAGGGAAGTACGTGAACACGTTTTCTTTTTACCCCACTTCAGTAGGAACAGACACCCCGAACGAAAGATAAACTATGGCGAAATCGGCTAGAGAAGGACTAAAATGAGATTGTGCGCTAGAGGTTCGGAAGTGCTACTAGGGAGGGAGGAAGGAAGAAGGGAAGAAGGGAGAGAGGGAGGGAAGGAAGAAGGGTGGGAAAAGGGAGAGTTATTTGGGAATTTGATGTGGTACGTGTATGTCCATACTTTCTCTTTTGATACTTTACTTCCGTCTAGATGAAGTGGAGACTTGAAGGATAGAAAAACGATTTAACCGAAAAAAAAGGTCGATCTAATAAGTCATTCACTAAGACTGTAGCGACCAACCGAAATGAACAATTTCAGAAAAAAAAAAAAAGGAAAGAAGGATCTACCTTTATCAGTTGTTCGATCTGATGTTATAAAAAAAAAAAGTAAACTTTAGGAGGATTACACGACTTGAAGAAGTCGGAGTGAAGGTGGTTTGTTTGAATAGAGATTAGGTACTTGTCTAAAGACAACCCGGGGTTTAGGATCGTAACGTGACTGTCAGTTTCGGTCACCGACTCAAGATCTGATTGTTGCATTCTGAAGAAACACAGGTCACTTGTACTTGATTTACTATGCATCAATAAATATAAAAAATAAAACTTCTTTTTAATATTCTTCATCAACATAATTATTTATACGTTTCGACTTACCATATTAGAATTTACGTTAGATAAGGTCAGATATCGTTGTTGTCTCTGTCACACCCAATATTATATTGATAGAAACCTGGACAGGGGTCCGTATGGGATCCCTGGACTACCCTTGAAGTATTCCTCATACTCCCGTCGTAAACCACCGAATCTTTCTCCAGTTTATCCTGATCTCTTTAGACTTTCTTCTCCGATCAAAAGTGAAAATACATTTTCGATAATTGAGTCGCTTCGTTGTCTCCTTGTCTTCTCGGTCTTTCTTCCCACTTCAAACCGGTTACGTTCTCGATTAGATACTCTGGTCCAACCGTGAAGTAATTCTACTCCTTTGTAAACCTGAACCCTCCAAAGACTCGTCTTACCTACTAAATAAAGAGGAAAGTACATATATACGTTGGGCTCCCAGTCGTTCTAAAAACCTTAAGTATAACGTATGCCAAGACCTATAAAGTCGTTATTAGAAGTTTGTGGTATGAAGACGATCGTACATAAACATTCTCCGTCGTACCTTGACACATTTCTCGTGTCTCCTAAATCTTAGGCCTCTGGACCGAAGTCCTGTAGTCATGCATAATCGACACGTTTGACCCCGTCTTGTGTTACAAAGACACGGAGTCCCAAGAGAGACATTCTACTTCTAGTATTATTACTTCTAATTTTATTGTTTTATAAGTATAGACCCGAAGGGTCCACCGACTCTACCAATTCTTAGTCGGACGGTACTCCCTCTGGGTCCTCTGCATTCAAGTTAGGGATCCAGTCCTTCTAGGGGACCTCTTCCCTTACCCTTAGGTAAGGTCATAAGAACGGACCTCTTAAGGTACCTGTCTCCTCGGACCGTTCCATATCAGGTATCCCAGCGTTTCTCAGCCTGTGTTGACTCACTGATTATGAAAGTGAAAAGATAAAGGTATAACTATAGACATAAAAAGAACTACCGTGTCCAAACAACACTCTCAGTGTCTTATATACTATTTTACAAGACACTTGACAATTTATAATAAGTGTAACCAATAACGAAATATAGGGGGTGTCTCGAGTTGAGAGGTCCACGACCCGTACATAATTCAACGTTTCATTCATACACACCTGACTGACTATAGATGAAGAGAGTGAATTATGTCTCTTCTTACTAATACCTAATTCATTGACAAAGATCAAATACTTCCAGTATAGTGTAAGGGGGGTCCTTACATCTAGATTCCTTTGGTCACATTTCTTGTCGTACTCCTAATTCCGACCCACATGACGACAGAAGTCGTCAGGGTTTGCACTGGACAGGGTAAATCGACTCTAATAGAAGGAGACGTAGTCTTCTCCGTGGGATGGAACTTGAAAACTTACGAACATAGAGTCAAACAAAATCGAGAAACTCCCGTGTGTGGAATGGGACGTCACGAAGTCAGAGGACATATAACAGACTTTCCGAAGAGTCCACCGAGTCGACCAATTCCTAGGTGGACGTTACGTCCTCTGGGGTCAATCCAAAGACCCAACCCTTCAAGGGGACCTCTTCCCTATCCCATGGGTGAGGTCATAAGAACTCGAAAGGGCCACCGAGTCCACCATTTCTTAGGTGTACGTTACGTTCTCTGGATCCTAACTAGGGACCTAACTCTTCTAGGGGACCTCCTTCCGTACCGTTGGGTGAGGTCATAAGAACGGACCTCTTAGAGGTACCTGTCTCGGACCACCCGACATCAGGTGCCCCAGCGTTTCTCAGTCTTTGCTGACTCGTTGATTCGTGTCGTGTCGTGTCGTATGACAGACTTTACACAGGGGGTGTTTCGTCCTAATACCAGGAAAAAATGACTTCATATTAACTAAATGTTACAACACAATCAAAGTCCACAAATATCGTTTCACTAAGTCTTATATTATATATATACTCATTATATATTATCATAATTAAGATGTACATCGTATAATTAATAAATATATATATTTTATAAGAAAAAGTCCAAGAAAAGGTATGTCCAATAAATTTTTAGAAATTATATCAAGGGATACAATATGTCGTCCAGGGAGAACAATTAAAATATATACAGTCAGCGAGTCAGTACAGGTTGAAAAACACTGGGGTGTCTGATATTGGATGGTCCGAGGAGACAAGTCTCCTTAGAGGTCCGTTCTGATAACCTCACCCAACGGTAAGGGAAGAGGTCCCCTAGAAGGGTTGGGTCCCTAGCTTGAGTCCAGAGGGTGTAACGTCCGTCTAAGAAATGGTAGACTCGGTGGTTCCTTCTATAAAATATATGTCTTCATACATATACGGTGAGGGGTTTTATTTCTGCTGTTAGAACAAGTAGAAACATAACTGAGACACAGACCGGACCGTAGGTTGTGTCGTGTCCCTAGGTCCCGTGTTTACAACATGACTCACTACATTTTTGGTAGAACTGTATCGTTTTATTTCAAACGATTGGTTCGACACTTCTCCCCAACTCTAGGGAGGGGAAAGGGACTTCTTACCCTAGTTAACAGTAGACGGCCCCAGGTCGGGGGCGTCCTAGGTCCCCTTGGACTTCCTTTTTGTCACAGCCGTCTACTAAATCTCTCTCTCTATTCCTTTCTTATAATATCTACTCTTTTATCTCTTCTCTTTCTCCGACTATATGGAACCAAATGTATCTTTCGGTTATTTTGAAACTCTGTTCTTCAAACGGGACAAGTGCCTCCGGTGTCCACGGGAGGGCCAGAGGGCTCCCTCACTTCTGTGTCTTGCAGAAGGGCAAGTCCAGAATCTTTGGGCCCGTCTATTCACTTGCGTCCCTCGGAGATACGAGGTTCCCTAGTCGGGCTTTTTTCTTTCATTCTCTCTTTTTTTCTCTTTTTTCTTTTTGTGCCCCACTGGTTCGAAGAAGTTCGCTCCGGGTAACAAAAATAAAAGTTTTCCCAGAAAATATGAAAATGAACATGTATCTCCCTTTACTTTCTACGTTTCAGTATGTCTCAGTCGGGTTTGTAATGTAGACAAAACAGAAATAGCTTTGGTTCTAAAAAGACGTTTGGAAAGGAAGGGTATTTGTTACAACACATGTACTAGAAGACCGGAACCTCCGGACACTGGTAAAATATTGGGATAAAACTATTTCCGAAGAGTTGGTCTTTTGAATAAAAGGGAACTTTACAAAAAAAGAATATAAAGATTAGATACAGTCGGAGTTTTTCATAATTTGTCTCAATGTTAAAGTACCTCATTTCCACGTCACTCAATGTTCTTTCTTGGTTAATCGAGTTTTCAGACTACACCAATTAAAGTTCCGATGTGAACAAAAGGAATGAAAGGTTGATACAATTGATTACGTGAGGGTCCACGTGTCACCTATTCTCTATACCCTTGAATCGTTGTTCGTAACCGGTTTATTACTTTAGGATGTAATTGTGATGAGATTTTTGAAAATTGAGAAACTTTCCGAGATACAAAATCCGAAAGACACGGAGAGTGTAAACCCTCCTATATTTATTAGTGTACACATCGACATTCTCAGACCTATATAGACGGTTCTTTCGATATTACGATTGTCTCCCCAAAACTAAACTTTATAAAAAGAGTACAGGTCCTCCGAATAATCGATATCGGTATTCAACTAAAAGAGGTCTCTTTCCACTAGTCCCAACGGGGGGACAATTACAGTCTCCTCAATCACTTTCAGTACTTCATCATTTTGTCTGTCTAAGACCAAACCCCCCATCTACGAACTCTTTCGGATCCCTCGGGTAACTCAAGACTTCGGAACGAATTGTCAAGAGAAGGTGTACTGAAACAGTACCCACCCTAGAGGGCACCACCGAGGGCCGTCAGTAGGTGACGTCTACATTCGGTCCCCGTCACTTAAGTCCACACCGACAGTCATTGGGGAAAGGTGACCCGTCTGTCCCTCCCGCAAACTGAGGAAAGAGCTGCGGGAGTGGTGTAAGGCAGGAGAGCAGGTTGAATCCCGACAGGACGTCAAGAATGTGTGTGTCTCGGGAGGAATCTGAGATCACCAAACTCCTCGGCCCTGTCCTGACAAAGTCTAGTGTCGGGTGGGTCACGAAGTCTACCCCAAGTATGGACGTGTACGGAGGTCCGACTACGAGCGACTGTTCTACGTCTCCGACGAACTTTCGACAACTTGTGAGAGAACAGAGATTCTAGAGGGATCCCAGTGGAACTTCGAGTGAAAAGTACTGAGTAAGGAAATCCTTTTCGTACCAGAGAGGTCAATGAGGTCCTCCTTTCCCTCATCCTTCACCTTTATATCGTTCTTTCCTTATTCCCTAATGACTCGAGGACGACATTCAGTCCGTGAACCGATTGATACTTTAGAATAAGTGAAGAGTACTATATAGGCTAACCCGACCATAATACGGGTAAAATGTCTACTCTATTGACTTCTAGTCTCACCAGTGTACTGATCTCTTACCACCTCAGTTCTGATCTCTGTAGTCTCAAGAATAAGAACACGGTAGGGACATCTGGTAGCCGTATCTTCCGAATCTCGAAAGGGTCCGATTCCTGCACCACACCCTAGGGTCCCGACCGACCCCACGTGGTTGTCTCGTGTCAACAAGGTAGGTCAACCTTTGGATAGGTTGTAAGTGGGACCTTGTGAATAAGAGGACAAATTTTTTTTTTTAGGTGTAAGTCAAGATTAACAGAGAGTCTTAAGATTTAACAAATATATGAACAAAAAAGAGGTGATCTTTATTTGACTCTAGGACTACCCTTACTTTATCTCTGAACTCTTTACAATTCATGAAATTTTACGTGATAAATAACACGGTACTTAACATAAAACAATGGCTCTAAGAAGACAATAATACACTAAAACCTCTCCCAACCCAAGAAAAGTATGCGTAAAAAAGGGGGACAAGAGGTCCCTCGAACATCATGAATTTTGACACAACATATTATCTATCATATTAGTGACATTTAATTTACACGAAGACGACTCAACACAAAATACAATTAAGGTAACACGCCACCGTCGACGAACCCTTCCTTCGATGTCTAACCGTCCCCTGGACTCGAAGGTCGAGACGGTTCACGGGTGTTGATGTCCAAGACACGGTGTTCACTACACGACCGGGACGTCCCTCGATCACGAAACCTTCCACACGTTAAGTACGGGGTACTGACCCGACCCTTTCTCATTATCGTTAAGGACCGTGTTAACGGTTTCACTAGAAAAGATTCCTGGTAGTACTTTGTCCCGGTCCATTCCTAGAACCAGACCAGGTAGGATCTGGGTACTGAATCTCACGTTTCACTGAAGGAATCATACAATAGATAATAGGTGAAAGTCATAGAGTTCCATTTGACACCTTGGTAGATGTAGTTTTCCCCGGACACTTAAATAAAATGACAACAAGTCAGTGGTTCAGTACAGACTGATAAAACACTGGGGTACCTGACATCGGGGGGTTCGAGGGGATAGGTACCCCAAAGGGTCCGTTCTATGACCACACCCAACGGTAAAGGAAGAGGTCCCCTAGAAGGGGTGGGTCCCTGACTTGGGTCCAGAGGGTGTAACCGTCCGTCTCAGAAATGATGACTCGGTGGACCCGTCGGGAGCTTAAATAAATCCCTTGACATTTGATAAGCATCCCGGTCTCGAGGAAGGTAAATCTGTCAGGACCTTCAACTTCTTGGATACTCTAGCCTCTCCCGTCCCTGTGGACTCTTCTTGGTTCCATCCATCTTGTTTCCTTCCACGTGGGTTTCGGTGGAGTTCGACCCTTCCCCTTTGCTCGACCTGACCTGTGGATTGGTCCGTTCCGGGGCCCTCTACGAGAGACTCGTACCTTTCGTGTCCTCTGACTTCTGTGATCACACGTGTCTGTGGACGAAAACGAACTCAACTCGTAGATGATAAATGGTCGGTGGTACGACTATTCCTATACCGTTGGGTGAGGTCACAAGAACGGACCTCTTCGGGTCCCTGTCCCCTCGGACCATCCGACGGAAGATACCCCAGTGTGTCTCAGTCTGTGCTGACTTCACTGAATCGTACGACTATTCATAAAAGGTTGAGTCAAGAGTGGAATAAGTATTCTACAGTTTTAATAATCGAAGGAAATATTCTTTTGTGTGACTAAACCCCCAATCTCTAAGTGACCCTTTTCAGTGTATTGATATTAACAAATACGGTTTTAGTACAGATGTCTAAGGTGGAATAGAGGTAACCTTTCTCAACTCAACCCACCTTTCCCGTTCTACTTCCTTCAGGACGTCGGCTTGTCTCTTTACTTTTCTACTAATTCTCGGTGTCTCCAAGGACTCACACTCTTGTCTCACTGTTTGAATCGAGGAAAGTACTCCAGTGCCCTCATATACACGATCTCTCTACACGGACTACGTAAGTTCTACTTGTGCCTCCGTTTTAAGATACATCTCGTACACAGAACCAGACGATCACGACGGTATCTGAATCACCGAACTCGTTGTCTTTTAATAAAGAGTGTCGAGATCTCGACCTCCAGGGTCTAGTTCCAGGGTCGGAAAAGTCAAAGACCACTCTAAGAGAAGGGTCGAACATCTACGGACTGGTGTAGAACGATACAGGAGTAAACTGTTTCTTTCTCCTTCAAGAGACTATGCGAAAGAATGTTCCAGTGGTTAGGATGACCTACTCTTGGGTGGGAACACTGGAGTAAATTGGAATTACTGGAGGAATTTCTGGGTAGAGGTTATACTTTCCCCGTATCTGTAAACCAGGTAATGTCCAACCAACCGGTCCGTGACGCCAGGGTCCACCGAAGGGTCCACCGAGTCACCCATTTCTTAGCCGGACGTCACGTCCTCTGGGTCCTCTGTTCCAAACTAGGGACCCAACCCTTGTAGACGACCTCCTCCCGTACCGTTAAGTGAGGTTATGGGAACGGACCTCTTAGAGTACCTGTCTCCTTGGACCGTCCGATGTCAGGTACCCCAGTGTCTCTCAGTCTGTGATGACTTCACTGACTCGTACGTACGTATATATGAATATATGTGCATAAATGTGTGTGTGTGTATATATATGTATGTATTTATGTAATGATATATATACATATAAATGGGAACCTTCGTATGTATTGTTTTGTATATACATATTATGTAAAGAGGAGAAACGAATAGTCATAAAAGGTTAAACATAAGTCTTTATCCAAAAGTAACAGACAATTTCTTGTCTCAATTTTTATTAAACTCGGGTAAACGGGACCCCGGTGTCACGGTCCGGTTCCGACACACGTGTCACTTACAGGTAGACGACACGGGGGCCGGTCGACCAAGGTCACCGAGAACGAATCCTTAGTCCTCCACCCTCCCCGTCTCTCCTATAGGGGATTGAGGTAGGTCTCAGAGGGACGAAACAGAGTAACAGGGAATGTAAAGTCCCAGTAGAGAGGAGAGGAGACGGGAAGAGTCTGGAACTACGATGTAACTCTGGTCCCCATTGATGGGTTTCCCGTCCGTACTCTATTCGTTGTCCGACCGAACCTTAACTATACGTTCTTTCTCGTCGCCGTCGGAAACATAGGTTCGGAGTGTTTTCGTTAAGAGACGTCAACTATATTTTTCCACAGTCAAGACCAAATTCATGACATAATGGTCGTTTCTAAATAGACGGAGTTTCGGTCCGGAGTGCGGTGGTTCCCTTATTTGTCGAGAAGACGAATAGATAAAGTGCCTCGTGTCATAAAGACACCAGCAGAGGCGGAGGTTTTGCTGAAAAAAGAAACGGAAGGGGTCAAGTAGAGGACGTTAAATGTCTGTGCTTAAGGAGTGCGGGTCACTACTACTCTCTGTGGGACCAGGTGTCGGGAGAGTGGATCACAGACCTTTCTGGTGTGTTTCTTTTGTTTCTATTCCTTCTCCCAGAAAATTCGACCCTCGTTCACCCTTGTAGTTTAGACTACACCTCCTTGAGTTCCTAGTGTCTCCTCGTTCCCTTTCGATACTCGGGTTTTCGTAACCATTCTCTAGCTGACGAAGTCCCCTTTGTTAGTAAATTTTACTTGACTTGCCGTTGAGTGTCATAACGATCATAGGAGACACCATAGACTTGATGAGTCCACAGGACCATGTGTCTTATACCATACTATACCGTGGGACCCGTGGATCGATGGTCCTCGACCGTATCTCCTCCCATTCCAGTGTACTCCGAAACAGTGAATCTCTTCGTCAGGGGTTGGAAACACCGTAGTCCCTAGCCAAAGTACCTTCTGGTAAAAAGGTACCTGGGCCCACCTCCTACCAAAGCTCTACTAAATTCGTGTAATTAAAATAACGTGTGAAATAAAGATAACGTAGTCGAAGTGGAGTCTAGTAGTCCGTCATCTATAGTCTCCAACCCCTGGAGACTGAATCTCCTAGGACCGAAGTCCTACCTCGAGACCCTGGTAAACGATAGGTTGTTGGTACCCTGAGAAAACGGTTACCCTAGAATAGACGAGTTAGTGTTGATGTCAAAGAAAAAGATCAGTTACTTCTACGGTTCTTATAGGGAAGATAGAGTACACTGACAACATCCCTAGTTTTCGACACTTTGTGACCGTAAATTTACCGTGTCTTCACACGGAGACACAACGAGTATGTCGTGTAGATCAGTCCCTCCGAATTTTCCTTGTCTCTTGTTGAAGAAAGTAAGATGTCCATCATCGACTAAAGTGACCGTTCATAAGGACCCTCTACATCATACACGCACGGACGATTCAGCGAAGTCAGCACAGGTTGAGGTGTGCTGGGGTACCTGACATAGGTGGTCTGAGGAGACAGGTATCCTAAAAGGTCCGTTCTTATGATCTCACCCAACGGTACGGGAGGAGGTCCCCTAAAAGGGGTGGGTCCCTAGTTAGGGTGAAGAGACAACAAAGGACGTGACCCTAGAAATGGTGATCACGATGGACCCTTCTGGTCCTCTACATCATCTCCCCGAATTTAAACACAAGACAACATTTACTGTTTCTAGTCTAGAAAAGGACTTTCGGGACACATCCCTGTCTTTAGACCCTCCTTCTCCTCTCTGTCCCAAAGTTCTCTACCTTTCTCATGGTTTCACCGTCCACACGTATCCCGTAAACTCCTGTATTAAGGGACAGATATCTAAACAAAACAAGGACGGACTGACCAAGAGTCCAAAAGGTTTGGTGTAATCGGTCCGTCACAATCAACGTGTCAACACAGTCTGAGAGAACACTAGGGGTACCTGACATCGGGTGGTCAGGTACATCAGGAGACAGGTACCCTAAGAGGTCCGTTTTTATGACCTCACCCATTGGCAAGGGAAGAGGTCCCCTAGAAAGGTTGGCTCCCTACATTGGGCCCAAAGGGTGTAAAGTCCGTCTAAGAAATGGTAGACTCGGTAGTCCCTTCGGGAATCGGTTCGTGCCCGTGGTCCTTTCGACTCCCTTCTTCCTACACGACCTTTGGGAGTTCACGGGGTGGTTTCCGTGTTGATTGAAATTTTCTTTGTCCCGGAGTTGACAACAGGGGAGAGATATTCGACGCTACTGAAAACGTCACACGAAATAATCATGTTTGATGGGACAGTGTCATTGGCACCGACCGACCGGTCCCCCGTCCTCCGGTCGACTTCTATCCGTGTATTCCCATCTCCCCCAGGAGGGCCCACGGAAGTCGGACTGGACGGCCTTGAGACCAGTGAGACCAACTTATTTACGGTCCCAAGGACGACCCGAATGACTCATTTAAGGAAACGACGAAATGTAAGACCACGCAGGGACAGACCTTGTGTTACGAGTATAAGGTCAATACCAGAGTCGGAGATCCACCGTTACTCGGTGCATCTATACACACATGTGTCTTCCGGCGGAAAGGGTCCTTGAACCTGTCGTAGGTCGGGGGGTAGTTCCGTCATGGAGGGGAGTTCATAGTGGTAACATAATATTTACAACGAATCCTTTTTTTTTTTCGAGTAAATAAGAGTATTCAAGGGAATAACCAATTTATAAGGTACCCCATGTAGTTGTTTTACGTCGTAAACCATCCTAAAAGAGTTTCTAAGACTGGAGTCTCTTATAACCACAAAGGAGACCCCGTCACACCTTTATCGGAACGAATCCGGTTGGGACTTATATGTAACTTTCTGATTACGACTTCGACTTCGAGGTTACGAAACCGGTGGACTATTCTCCTCGGCTGAGTAACCTTTTCTGGGACTGCGAACTATTCTAACTTACGTCCTCCTCTTCTCCTACTGTCTCCTACTCTACCAACCTACCGTAGTGGCTGAGCTACCTGTACTCAAACTCGTTCGAGACCCCCTACCACTTCCTATCTCTTCGGACTGCACGACGTCAGGTACCCCAGCGGTTCTCAGTCTGTACTGAATCGCTGACTCGTTATCGTTTCGGTAAAAGACGGGATAGAAAGAAAATATTCGAAGGAAGGTTTGTGATAGACCAGGTTTATGATAGAACAAAGACTCTCTTAGTAACCTTATGGACCCGTAGAAGGGACCCAGGTACACCAGACTTGTTGTAAACTTCGTAGTCACCTCTTAAAACACGTACATAACTTTCTATCTCTTCTGATTGACGTTGTCTCCTCCGTAATAGATCAGTCCATGTCGATGGGTATTAAGTGCCCGAAAGGTCCACTTAGCCGCCATTTCTTAGATGGATGGTGACGTCCTCTGTGTCCAAACTAGGGACCCAGTCCTTCTAGGGGACCTCCTCCTTTACCGTTTGGTGAGGACGTAAGAATGGAACCTTTAGTGCACCTGTCTCCTGGGACCACCGGATTTCAGGGACCCCAGTGTTTTTTCACCCTGTACTGAATCTTTGATTTGTTGTCGTTGGATATTGAGTTGGACGAATGAAATAAGAACTAGGTTGTATTCGAATAATTTTGGATACTACACGACTGAGACACGATTCAGGACCGGTATATTTCCCCTCACTTTTGTGTTTTCGTCTTTCTTTTGTTTCTTTGTACCTCGTGTCATTCTTGACGTTACCTCGGGACGTTCTTCCTACTGATCTGTGTTTAGTCCAACCTTTTTGGTCATACGAGAGGAGGGGTCGTGGGTCGAGTCTAGAGACTATTTTACAGTCGTCTATTGGTCATTGATCTAAGATCCAAATATCCTGTTGAATACTTTTCCTCGGGTCTCGTTATTATTATACACAACTCTAATCCCTTACCCCCTCAGCAAACCGTACCAACTTTATCTCTCTCTCGTCCGCACCAACCTCACCCCAACATACCCATGGTTATTACGTATACTCATTTAACCCTCAATAACAACTTCCTACATCATTATTACTCGTCGTGACAACGACCTGGTAGGTTATCGGTAGGGAGAGAAGGTAAAGTAAGAGTGATTGTAATGTCTCGAAGGTACACTAAATCCGTTTCGAGTCCCTTGGTGTCAGAAGGGTAGAGAGAAAGGGTGTTCACCGAATCTGTCTTGTATATTACACTAGGATGAGTTACTCTGTACTCAATAAGACCTCCAGGTGATCTTACCTAAAAATACCCAGAAATTTTCTCTACAAGATAATCTTTGTCAGGGAAAAGGACGGAAAACTAAAACGTATGAGTATGTAGTAGACTTTGACGACACCAATAGACCTCTGGGTTTCCCTTCGGTCAAGTTTTTTGGTTCGGTTATGTGACTCCCACCCTTTTACTTGTTTAGTTTTCTTGGACTAGACAGCTACGGTGTCTTAGTTGATTAGGATCTTGATAGTACAAGGGTATGAATAGTTGTACATTCTGTTATTTTAAATTAATAGGAAATTGGACAAAAATCGAGTCCGAAGGTGATAGATGTCGGTTCCGGTAGGATTGACTATACGGTTCCTTGTAATATAAGGGTTGAGCCGTTCGACTAAACTCCAAGAAGGTATCGATGTCCTGTCCATATGTGTTACTCGTCAATAATTATAATTACTTCTTGACCTCGAGTTCTATATTGTCTCGACTCCTGTAGACATATCTCCACTATAAACTTTGATCCACCATTTTTTCTTAACCGTCGGTAAACAATCGAAACCTCCGTGTCAAAAGTAACTCATCGTTCCCACATCTGTACGACAAAAATTGGTAATTACTCACCACATCTGCACATCTCTCTTTTACCCTTGTCTCTCATAGGACGTAAAAGTTCAGACACATATCGATTCCTTCCCTACCCACCCCTGTGTCTCTCATTTTCTCTCCCCTCTATGCCTCGTCACCGTCCCGATCTTGTCTACTTCGTGTTCCCCAGCCTGTCGAGAAGGGGCCCCGACCTCCCTTTATTCTACTTCTTTCTGAGAATCTTTCGTCTCTCTCCCCCAGTATAACGTGTCAGGAAATACCTAACCTTTCGTACAAGCGGATGTAATGGTATAAATTAGGGTGGTTTTGGGACATGCAACACGATGGTTTTGGATATAAAATGAAAAATTTTTCGATGTTACCTGAGAATTAAAATAATAATAATAATAAAAAATAAAAAAACCGATACGACACGTCGAACACTCTAGAATTAAGGGACTGGTCCTTAACTTTGGGTCCGGAAACCGTACCTCAAGATTGGTGACCTGGTGACCTCTTAAGGGGTATTGAAAGTGACATCTCCATTTTTCGGATTCCAGACTCTTTCGGGTGTTCCTCGTTTAATATCACTATCTCACCTTTGTTCGAGACGTGGGAAAACATTATAACCTAGACCGGTGAACTAAGGAAGGACCCTCCTTTCACCCCCAGGAGAGACCGACGAGTACTCTCACAGAAACGTTGAAATTTTGTGTCTCAAGAGTTGAGACGGTGAAAAGACAAGACTAAGACAACCAGACCCCGTCCCGTACATGTAGACACGACAATTTTCAGGGGATGGAAACCCTCGGTGACCAGATCTCTTAATTACTTGTAACTTAGGATCCTCCGAACCTGATACGACGGAACTTTGGAATCGTATCATAAGGTACGTATACTTAAAGAGTATCAGAAACACCTTCCTATCTCCTTCGTCTTTTCTTTCTCTCTCTTTTCTTCCCTCCTAATAGAGAGGAAATAGAGGAGGTGAGTGATAAGGTGACTGAGTGTGTGGGTATGTAGGAGTATCGGTCTGAGATTAAAACGTCACCCGGCATAAAGTCAGGGGGTTTAAGGTTTAATAGAAGAGAAGACTCTTGTCTAATAGAACAAGGAGGTCACGAATCCGGTGTTCGACGAAGAGTCGATTTCGAGTCCCTGTTAAACCGTACACAGAGGTAAATTCAACGAAATTGCTGAAAACTGGTTTTTCAACTCCTCTCTGTACCACCTTCTGTGAAATTTCTTTCCCGTAGATTGTACCTCGGTCCATGGACGTTGTGCGGTGACGTAAGAGGGAGGACCTTGTGCCGTATTCACAAGAACTCCGGTAGAAGGTCGGTTTCGTAGACAGTCAAGGACCTCTTGAGTCTGATCTTCCTGTAAGGTATACACGTGTACATACATGTCTAACCGTATATACTGAACTCGATTTATAACACTCGTCTATGTACCAACCTGACTGGTTTGTGGTATTTTGAGATTTCAATGGGGTATGAGATTCTTGAGTTCTTCAACATTGGACATAAGGTCGTTCAACTTTCGACTCAGTGTCTACCCTTTTCACTTTTTTCGTCCGAAGTTTTATAGTAAAGATGATAATAATAATATTGAAATTGGAGATACGACAGTAGACGGTACCCTTACCAGTCATTTCTCCGATGTAACCCCTCTGAAGAGTCAATAACAACAGGAATAAGAGTCCTTTTTTTTTTTTTTCCTCCTCTTTTTTTCGAAAGACGAAACGACAGGAGGTCGGAGGTTTTCATACTCCTCCGACATGTCAGTCTCCGACATGGAAAGGGACGGAGTATACAGACGGGTCAAGGTATATAAAATGTACGGACGTGTTACGCAAAATACTTCTTATATTTTCGGTCTGTCCTTAATAGAGAAGGGAACATTACCAACAGAGAAAAACCCCCTCTCTATTGTCTCTGGATAAAGTAAAACGACGAACGATGACCTACGAGACGGTATTTAACTCTTTTCTTCGAGAAAAACTTTTTACGAAAGAAACTGGGGTAACAGTGACCCTTTGGCGTCACTCTCTTTATGGTAAGAGACAGCCTAGAGTCAAATCTCGTCTCGTTCAGTCCCCTCTTCGTCACGAAAAAGAAAGAAAGAGAAGAGGGGGAGGGAGGTGGAAACAAGTCCCCTCCCCCGACCCCTTCTTCGTATCCAGAGGACGAATCTCCTCCCTGACACTTCGCCTATACTTCTTGTGTTCCTTTGTTTCAGGACCGAAAAGACTCGTGGTGGGTGAGACCCGTCTTTCTCACGTCTGGGGGGTCTCCTTCCACAAGTAAGTAGGACTCGACACACGGTCCATGTGGGTCGTGTAATAGTTTATACGCGGTGGTTATAAAGTAATAGTCGGAGGATACGTCGGGTCAGGTACGGACCCACTTGGATCTTTAATTTGACATGAAGGGGGAGACTTCTTACAACAAGGACGGTCACGACTTCCCCTCTCTAACGGTCCAGTGGCCCAATAGCTCACTACACTCACCTCTCGTCACCACAGCCCGCGTCTTCGTGAGAACAACCCCGACCACCCCTCCAGATAAGTACCAGATGGAAGGGTCTCGACTTTTCGAATACAGTTCGTAAGAGTCGAGGGGAATCACAGTGACCTGGTCTTCCACATTGACGTTATGGTGACTACGACGAACCTCGAGGAATATTCTACTTAAAGGGATATCAGAAAAGACGGGACAGGTTCGTAGGTGACCATTTTAGACTTTTACCGTTGGGTGTGGTCATAAGAACGGACCTCTTAGAGTACCTGTCTCCTCGGACCGTCCGATATCAGGTATCCTAGTACTTCTCAACCTACATTGACTTCACTGAATCGTACGCACTCGTGTGTGTGTGTGTGTGTGTGTGTGTGTGTGTATGTGTGTGTGGTAGGATGGAAGGTAGATAGATCGTCCACTTTACACAACAGAGACACGCCTACTTAAATAGTGTAGAATGGATTTCCTTCGGTAGGTTTTGACAAGTTCCTGTAACTTAGAAACTTCCTTATCCACTCGGGACTAGTTTTGTTTTTTTTTGTTTTTCGTTGTTTGTTTTTTACTCTATCTTTTTTATGACTCAGTGTCCAAAACGTCCCTAACTGGATCCGTGACTCGTAGTAAAACCATCGACCACCTGGTGAGTGACGTTACAGTCTTCTTACTCTCCCGTTCCTGATATCCCACTTCCCCGTCGAAGGGAGGTACCTGGTCAGTCTCGGTCTCTCCGACCCTTCCCGGTTTCCCTTGTCGTAGAGTCTGAAAAAGTTTTAGATTCAGACTAGTCCAGCGAAGAGACGAGTTTTCGAAGGTCCCCAAAAGTCGGTGAATCTTAGGTTAGGGTTCGGGAGGTTGGTCCAGACCTTTGAGGGCGTAAGAACCGAGAGGTCGGGGTGACCGAAGAAACTATAGTGATCTTGTTCTCGGACAGAGTCCCCGGTGCCTTTTTGACTACGGTGTCCGAAAAGTGCACCAAGGGCAGAGAACCCATGTATCCTTCTACTGGAAAGGATTGGAACACATATAATCTACCTCTCGACACTTTGACAAGACTTCTTCCCTGTATTCGTCTTAAATATTCAGGACTCATCAGAGTTGGGAAATTTTTAGGGTGCGCTATGAGGACGAGAAGTAGGGGTAGGATACCATAGAAGTCTCCGTTGTCCAGTGTTTACTCTCTTAGTCTAAGGGTCAGTGAGGAACGTTCTCTGTACTCTTTCCTTCGGTCAGGTGGACGTGTCCTGAGACTACACTCACTCCGTGTCCGGAAACGACACGACTCAGACGCAGTCCCGTTTGGGTGGACACGATTAGGGTAGAAACACCCCTCTGAACTGTGGTGTTTAAGTCCCGGAAGTACTCTTACCGTCCAGGTTCGACTAGAATGTCAGACTTTATCCTTCTCCTAGGTACTACCGGTTTTACACAAAGACCTCAAGAGTAATTAAGGTGTGAGTCGTGACTCAATCCTAGGGACCTCCTGAGATTCTATTCGTACACACACACAATCAGTGAGTCAGTACAGACTGAAAAACACTGGGGAACCTGACAACGGGTGGTCGGACGAGACAGGTACCCTAAGAGGTCCATTCCTATGACCTCACAGAAGAGGTTCCATAGAAGGACTGGGTTCCTAATTTGGACACAGAGGACTTGACGTCCCTCAAAGAAATGGTAGACTCGGTGGTCCCTTCGAGATTCTATTCGTATATATGTTACTTCCCAGACGAGAGTTGAAACGACCTCATAATTCTGAATTTGTATACTTTAAAGGTGTCTTTGTGTTTTATATATGCTATATAAGATCTTATCTATTACTCACTATATCTGAGACTCCTTATCTTCTCAGGTCAAAACGGGACCTCTAGTCGTTCCCTAAATACCCTCCTACTATTGAGTTCAACTAGGTTTATACCAAGTCTAAATCTCTCCGTTTTTCAATAGATCTTACAAGATTACTCTAGTCCACATAAAACGAACGATAATGAGGTGAAGTACATACCCTTTCTCCCGTGGTTCATCGATCCATTGTGAACTTTGACCCACCTTAAGACTCCGAGACAGGTAACATAAAATACGTCCTCTAGACCGGGAGAGAACGAGAGAGGAGTCCGTTCTTACCGAGTGTCCCTTGAGTGTTTGTAAAAGACGAGGTCACGGTTCGAATATCGATTCTTGTGTTATTCCGAGGAGAAAGAGGTGAAAACCCACTATGACCATTGTCACAAATATCACTACAAAAAAAGATATAAGGTCTTTAACTCCTTTTCTCTGACATCCTACCAACTTAGAATCTCCACGGGATGGTACCGGTTCTGTCCGAGGACCCTGGACATGAGGAGAGGGGTCTGTAGTCTTTCGTCCCACCTTTCATACCCGAAACAACCTGTCTACTGACTTTCATGACTCTACTCTTTGAGTCTCAGGACCTCCGGTGAAGAGTAGGAACGGGAACTTTAGGAACCTCTGGGTTCACAAATTACCCTCCTTTCCCAAAAATTGGAGAATGAAACCCTAACAACTACCCACCGAAATCTACCGACTATAGTGTAGTTCGACTTTGGGGAGTTCCCCACAGATATCCATATTATAAGTAGGGACGAAAATGAGTACTTGTAAAAATGTACTTCAACAAAATTCTTTTCTCTTTTTCATCAAGTAGTATTACAAAGGTAAACTAGTCTAAAACATTACTCTAAAACCCGTACCTGAGACATAAAGATACGTTCAGTTATCTGTTTATCTTTCAATCTGTTTACCTATGACCATATTTCCATCTATTCACGGAATACCTATCTTTATCTATCTATTTATCAATCTATCTCTACCAGATGTTTACTGGGGAACGATATAAATACGTAAGTCGTAGGGTTGAGGTAAATTGTCTTCGGTCCGACACGAAAGACTTGTTAATGTGTACGTCTGTGTAGGTGGAGACGTCACCTACGGCCTTCCTGTAGTACAGGGTGGACTTACGTCTACTTCAGACCACAGGTTTCCTCGGGGTCAGTGGACGTAGGTGTTTCCTGTCTGTCGGTGACAATGTGGGAGTCCATGTTTCTTGGGAACCGGTTTTCTAGACTCATACGACTCGAAAATATCTCCGTTGCCGGGGACCTCCGGTCCTAGAGTAATTTGTCAAGAATGGGTGTCTCAGAATTTTCCGTCCTGAGATAGGGGTCGTCGGGGTCCCCTACGAGACTAGGGTGCACAAATAACTGTCTTTGGTCCACAGGTACGACTGTGGATGGGACCCGAAGGAGTCTAGAGGATCGGTCTGAGGTGATAAGGACTTCTCTTTTGTCGAACCAAAAGTCCGAGACTTTTAGACGTACTTCACTACTTTTTGGGTTCCGAAAGAGTTCCCATGACCAGTCCACTGGGAGAAGGAGAATGGAGGATCTCGATATTTCTAGTGCTTCTTCTCCTTTTACTCTTCCCGTTCTTCCCTTTTCAGGAGTTCAGTTGATTTCTTAAACCGGTCACCGATCGTTTCTCTTCTCTTACGAAATCTTCTTCCACTTAAATAAGTACCTGTGGACAGTCTCTGACAGTAAGGAGACCGACTTGATATCAGACTTAAAATGATACTGTATTTAGTCAAGGAGGACCTGAATTATTGAGAAGAAATATCCAAAGAAGGGTGAGTATTTATTTGGAGTAAGGTATACATATATAACGTTTTCGGGACGGACTAAACGTCGTAACAAGTAGCCCTCTCCTTCCACGGTCGGGGTAAAATGTATCCTCAAAAAGATATCAGTGTAGTAGATTCTTCTAGGGAAAATGGACCCCATTACGGTTCGAGTTTTTTCTTCCAGGAAAAGATTTTATAGAAGTGATCCACGTACCCTACTGTACAGATAATTTCTACCTCTTCTGGTACCTCTTTTCTATAAAAGAAAGTTTCTCGGTTATCACTGAAAGTCCTTCCTAGGTTCACACTTTCTCGACGTCCGTGTCTACATTTCCCTAAATACGGAGAGGAACGGCCACCATTTCAGTCCTGACCCGTTGTACACGGACGAGTCAAAACGACCGTTTAAATGCTCCAACGTCTAAAATTCTTCTGCCCGGTCGATTGTCGTCGGTATCAGGTCTCTAGGAGACCTTCCGACGATGTCTAGACCCCTCAGTTCGACCCTCTCAGTGAATCGGAGAGGTAAGACGATTGAGACATGTCTCGTCACTAGGAACCGTAAAACTGAACGTTGTAGGGTTGATCCAACCTATAAACCTGTGGTCAGGGGTACGATGAGATTGCACCGTTCTATTGTTTCACGTAAAAAATTTGATACGTAACATTATGAGAGTCCCAAAACATGTAAGAGTCTTTCTGGAGGTATTTATAAGTCTAGGATTAAAAATTTTACATCAACCTTTCCTACAATCACTCGTAAGAACGATTTCCCACAATCGTTCATAGACGAAGGTTTTAGAATAGGTTCCTTCATTTATGGAGTTGTCGTTGGAATCGTCTACCCGCGAGTCCGGAAGGAGTACGAGGATCGTCCTCTCGGTGTTTCTCCAAGTCGACAATAGAGATGACGTGAAGAGTTCGTAATTTTTTTTAGTGTCAAGTGAAACGAATTTGTTATAAAGTTTTACAACAGTAATCCTAGTTACTTGTAAGGTACTCTTAAGTCTTAAAGTCCTCTTTTATATAGTTATTTTGTAAATTACTATGTCTAATACATAGTAGTAATCCATGGTAACAACAAATCAGTAATTCAACACAGACTGAGAAGCACTAGGGTACCTGATATCGGGTGGTGTGAGGAGGAAGACATCCTAAAGGGTCCGTTCTTATGATCTCACCCAACGGTAAAGGAAGAGGTCCCCTAGAAGGGTTGGGTCCCTGACTTGGACAGAGAGAATGCAGAGACGTAACCGTCCGTCTAAGAAATAACGACTCAGTGGTCTCTTCAGGGTATTAATCTTTTTATTTTGTTTAATTTTACATTCTCTTTAAGACACTGGCGGATACTACTCTTGTGACCTTCAGTTTTAAATCACAAGTGTTCTTTCACCTTTTATGACCTACGAACTCCGACCACGTGACGCTACTGGGTCTCCCTACCATGTCCCTCTATCCTCCCTCCCCCAAACCCTACCCCTCGTGTACATATGGACACCGCCTAAGTACAAGTACATACCGTTTTGGTTATGTTATAATATTTCATTAATTGGAGGTTAATTTTATTTATTTAAATATAATTTTTTTCTTTCACCTTTTATTATTCA
Source organism: Capra ibex (assembly GCA_006410555.1). NCBI lineage: Eukaryota > Metazoa > Chordata > Mammalia > Artiodactyla > Bovidae > Capra > Capra ibex. The sequence goes on from SJYO01046538.1 coordinate 48,483,821, forward strand.
CAACTGTTCCTACTTCTCTATAACTTTGGGTATATGAAACAACCATCCTTATATTTTACCGTCGAAGATCCCCTTTCAAACCGTTAAGAAGTTCAATTTTTACCTTAATATTGATACATTAAGTTGTTTAGGTGTGGATCCTATATGGACTTTCTTGACTTTTATCCCCGAGTTTGTTTATGTAGATGTACGTACATACATACCTACTCTCTCAACCTGACACTTCTTCCGACTCGTGGCTTCTTAACTACGAAAACTTGACACCACAACCTCTTCTGAGAACTCTCAGGGAACCTGACGTTCCTCTAGGTTGGTCAGGTAAGACTTCCTCTAGTCGGGACCCTAAAGAAACCTTCCTTACTACGATTTCGACTTCGAGATCATGAAACCGGTGGAGTACGCTTCTCAACTGAGTAACCTTTTCTGAGACTACGACCCTCCCTAACCCTCGTCCTCCTCTTCCCCTGTTGTCTCCTACTCTTCCGACCTACCGTAGTGACTGAGCTATCTGCGCTGAGACTCACTTGAAACCCTCAACCACTACCTGTCCCTCCGGACCGCACCACGCTAAGTACTCCAGCGTTTCTCAACCTGTGCTGACTCACTGACTTGACTTGACTTGTACGTATAAGTATCGTCGTTATTATCAATTTTCCACCTTTGTAGGGTTTTCGGGTAATCAGCAACTTACCTATTTGACAATGTAAGTTTCACACTTGATAAAAAGTCGATATGTCTCCTTACTTCATAACTATGTACGATGTTACACCTACTTACAGTTTTGCCCTACGAATTATTTTCTTCAGTCTGTGATTTTTAATATATATCACACTAAGGTAAATATACTTTATAGATCTGGTCTATTTAGGTGTCTTTGGGTTTCGTCTAACGACCAACAGTTCTGACCTCCGTCTCGTCTGACTCTTCACTGACGAATCACTTATGTATCGAAGGAAGACCCCACTATTTTTACGAAATGTCCATCTATCTCCACCACTAACATGTTGTAATACTTACGTGATTTACGGAGACTTCAAAAGTGAAGTTTTACGTCTTACAAAATAATATACTTGAAATGGAGTTATTTTTGAAATCCCTTTTTTACATTTCTAAAGATAAGTTTAAAGACAGAAACAACAACAGTCGACGTGACACTCCGAGCCTCCTAGAGTCAAGGGACCAATCACTAACTTCGGTCCGTACCGTCACTTACAGGTCTTGGGATCGGTGACCTATAGGTCTTTAAGGGGATAAAACTCAAAATAAAGATTCTGATCATCAAGGACACAGGAACCCGGTCTACTAGTGAAGAGACTCGGTTTCAGAAGGGTGGATGTAATTGGGTCCATTTCAACCAGACGGAATACCGGTCAGAGACGTGGTATTGTATAGATCTTCGTGTTCTGATTACAGGGTTCTCTTGTCTTTTTATAAATTTTCTAAAAATTCAATTCTAATGGTGACCTTTGACGTTCTTAAAGTGAGTGGATGATACGTTGTTTTAATGAAAAATTTTCTCTGGATGGAGGGCAACCCAGTCTGTTATCTCTTAGACGGACGTTACGTCCTCCGGGTCCAAACTAGGGACCCAAACCTTCTAGGGGACCTCTGTCCTTACCGATGGATGAGGTCATGAGAACGGACCTCTTAGGGTACCTGTTTCCTCGTACCACCCGATATCGGGTACCCAAGCGTTTCTCAGTCTGTACTGACTTGTTGATTATAAATTGAACAGAAGGGAAACGGGTGTAACTTTTTACTTTCACTTTCAGAGAGTCAGTAGAGACTGAGAAACGTTGGGGTATCTGATATGTCAGGTACCTTAAGAGGTCCAAAGAGTGTAACGTCAGGTACCTTAAGTTTGGGGTCAGAGGGTGTAATGTCCGTCTAAGAAATGGTCCACTTGGTGATCCCTTCGGGTTCTCATGACCTCACCCATTTGATAGGGAAGAGGTCCCTTCGGGAACGATCGTCTGTGGTCTGTGTATTGACCGGGTAGTGTACGAAAACATTTATTTCAAAATAATCATGTGACAGTATGGGAAAGTTACTACGTAAGAGACTCCGAGGGAAGTACGATTTACGTTTCAACCTGTCAATTTGATGCCGGACGTTTTAGATTATATAAATGACAGAACGATGTAGGTATTATTTAAATGGTTGGAGACAATATCTTATTGGATTATTCTATAACAGTTGTTTTGTTCTTGAACACTTAATTTGTTATTTTCGTGTTTTACCGTACCTTTCACTCTGACTTCGGGATTACTTTTCTTTATTCGACCACGTCTTTGAACTGAACATTGGCTATTTAAGTCACTTTTCATCCCTTGGTTTAATGACGACATCTTTTCATCGGATTAGTAACACTTATAATTCCTGTTTTTTAAATTAATTTAAAATTTCCCTCTCTGTCTCCCGTTTACAGTGGATTTTTAGTATTGAGAGTGGAGAAGTACAAAAATTTAGAGGAAAAAAATTTCATTTTTCCTTAGAATCCTTTTCGAGAGTAGACACCACTGTCTTCATAAACTTCAAGTCTCAGAATGTTAAATTGTAATCCAAACTAAAGAAGTTCTTTATAATTTAATTAATGTAAATAAATTTTTATCCTAGATAATACGTTGAGACAAAGGGATTATAGGAATGGGGAAAGTTGACATATAAACGTCTTTTTGTACAAGTCTTACTACAGGTGGAGCAATACTATTCTAGTAAAGGCCTGCCTTACTAAACATCACTCCAAAAAGACAGTAGAAACAAAAAGAAGTTAAACAAAATTTTTCAATTTATTAAATAAGAAAAAATGTTTTTCTCTAAAAAAAGGAAATTTTTTTTTAGTTCGGGTTATCGATTTGACAATACAAGAAAAGGAAGTCAAAAAACTCTATATTAAATGTATCACGTGACGTATGTAAACTCTGCCCTTCGTGTTACTAAACTGAATGTATGTAGTACTTTAATAATGGTGTTATTCAAATTATTGTCAGTAGTAGAGTATATCCGTGTTTTAATTTCGTTATCTTTTCTTTATGAAAAGAAGAAGCACTTCTCTTGAGAAATCTAAACGATAGAATTGTTAGAGGTATGTCTTGTCTCTCCACTCCACTCCACTTTCAGCAAGTCAGTACGGGATAAGAAATACTGGGGTACCTAATATGTCAGGTACCTTAAGAGGTCCGGTCTTATGACCTCACCCATCGGAAAAGGAAGAGGTCCCTCAGAAGGGTTAGGTTCCTAGTTTGGGTCCAGGGGGCGTAACGTCCTCCTAAGAAATGACCGACTCGGTGTTTCCTTCGGGTGTCCTGTACCTCTCGGTACAATTAATGAAATAAGTACAACATGTGATGTAGGGATCAAGAACACGGAGAATATTGACCTTGAAACGTGTAAAACTGACTGATGTAAGTCGACAGGGATAGAGGTGGGGTGAAGGGGAGAGACGGAAGTCATTGATGTTTAGATTAGAGAAACAGATGTTCAAACGACCAAACGAACGAACGAATAAAAAACTTCATATTAACTGGATGTCGTGATACAATTAAGGACAATATGTTGTATCACTAACCTATAAAGATATGTAGTGTTTGACTAATGGTACTCAGATCAAAGGTAGACGGTGGTATGTTTCTATAATGTATTAATAACTGTCATAAGAGGTGTAACACGTAAAGTATGAGCACTGTAAATAAGACGTTAGTCTCCAAACACAGACAACTAGAGGAAGGGGATAGCGAGATTGGGGGGTAGGGGATACGGAGATCGTTAGTGGAGAAACAGGAGACATAGACACTGAGACAAAGACAAAACAGTACAGACGAGTAAACGAAACAAAAATCTAAGGTGTAAATGTACTTTAGTATGTCGTAAACAGAAAGAGACAGTATAAAGTGATTCGTATTATTCGAGATCCAGGTGGATACAACAACGTTTACTGTTCTAAGATAAGTTAAAAATACCGATTATAAGGTAATACATATATGATATAGACAAGTAGATAACTACTCGTGAATCCCATAAAGGAATCGAAAACATTTATTACGACGTCACTTATACACACACAATCAGAGAGTCAATACGGGCTGACAAACGCTGAGGTACCTGACGTCGGGTGGCCCGAGGAGACAGATACCCTAAAAGGTCCGTTTCTATGACCTCACCAAACGGTAAAGGAAAAAATCTCCGAGAAAAGACTGGGTCCCAAACTTGGACCCAGAGGACGTGACGTCCGTCTAAGAAGTGGCTGACTCCATGGTCCCTTCGGGTTGTAACTTATATCCCCACGTGTATAGAAAAATTAATCAGAAAAACAAAAGAAACCAATTTCTCAACCTAGTATACCATCAAGATAAAAATTAAAAAACTTCTTAGACATATGACAAAAGGTGTCACCGACATGGTTAAATGGAAGGGTGGTTGTCACGTCCTCTCAAGAAAAAAGGAGTGTAGGAGTGGTTGAGAACAATAAACAATAAAAACTATTATCGGTAAGGGTATCCACACTCCACTATAGAGTAACACCAAAACTAAAAGTAAAGGGACTACTAATCACTATGACTAGTAGAACAACACATGGTCGACTGGTAGACATACGTTCATAAAATTAAACCCTTTTACAATTCCGTAATGGAAATCCCAAACCGTATACCTACTGACAGTGGAAGAAGGAACATGAAAACATATGAAAATTTACAGGGATTAAAAATTGGTTATTAAATTTATTATGTTTTTTTTATTATGTAATCACTAAACAAAAAACTTTAACGGGTATTATGTATCGTATTCGTTCCGTCCGTGTGTTAGGTACAACTAGTTTTCAAAACTATGTAAAAAGGATTTTAACCCCTATAAGTGACAAGAGTTTCCGTTATTCTAAAATTCTATCAGAACTATGTGTCTATAAACGTTGAAGAAAGTATAAAATAATTGACGTCATCTTAATTTTGACTAAAGGAAACATTAATGTTCCTTTCTTTCTTTTGTCAAATATATCAAATTCTAGAGGGTTGTGAAACGTAAAATACTGTTTTGTTTTTATAGGTTCAGCAGAGCTGGGTAAGAAGTGGGGTCAGGAAGAGTAGTATCCTGTCGTCAGTGAGTGGTCTGTACAGAAGGGTTTAAAGGACTTGGAGACTGGTTTCACTTGGGTCCGAGAAGACCAAGAGAGTAGGAAAAGAGGTGTAAAGACCGCGATAAAAAGGAAGAAAGAGACAGAACTTATCGTCAAACAGAAAAGATTACTTTTTTTACAACTCGAAGGATTCTAAACAGTAGGAAGAAAGATGGTCAATGGATCTAAGTGGGGATCTTCCTCTCTGGATCACCACGTCTCCGTTCCTCTCTTGACACCTGTGAGTCTTTGTTATCGGTTACCGGAGAGTCTCGAAGATGTCGAGAGTTGAGACCAATCCTGGTACGAGAGGGCTTTCATTTTCACAATCAGTGAGTCAGCACAGGCTGAGAAACGTTGGGGCACCTGACATCGGGAGGTCCGTGGAGAGAGGTATCCTAAGAGGTCCGTTCTTATGACCTCACCCATCGGTAAGGGAATAGGTCTCCTAGAAGGTCTGGGTCCCTAGTTTGGGTCCAGAGGACGTGACTCCCGTTTAAGAAATAGTAGACTCGGTGGTCCCTTCGGGTACGAGAGGTCGTTCCTCTGACGTTAAATAACTTTAGTAATTCTTTACTATGACCTCTATATATTAATTCAGGAGTTTACACACACGATAAGTAGGTTATTTCTTCCCACTCGTTTACTCACCCGACCTTATTGACCCATACCACCGTATCTCTTCAGCCCCGAAACCGACTTGAGGGTTTCTTCTACTCCGAATACATTCACTGTCCCTCTTTCTCCTTCACGGTACTCTGTCTACGGTTATCGTTTCACGCCTCCACCGGTCCCGTACAGTAAGAGACCTGGGTCCCCACCCTTTGCGTACTAAAAATCCCCCTCGTCTTTCAACAACTTGACCCTTTTTGTTATATTTTTATCTCTCTAGACGTCAGGTATTAGGGTGTTCCTTGGTACCATATTCATTAGACTTTTTCTACGATTAACTATCCTAAGATAGACGTAAGTCAGTGTCGGTCAAAAGACATTCCTTAGCAGAAAGAGAGAAGAGGGGATGGATCCCAAAGAAAGACAGAGTACCGGTGACTTGGTTGAGTAAGGGAGAGTAGAGAATGGGGTGGTTCTATCCCTCTATCTACCTCAAGCCACTCGTCGTACCCGTACCAACTAGTCTCATTCCTCTGTACCCGTACGTCTTCTTTTGTCGGTTTATCCTTTTCCTCTTCTTTCTTCCTTCTTTAGTCAAGAAGAGTAAAAGGGTGCGGAACCTCAAAAGTCAACAACTATCTTTTGAACTCGTAGTAGGTTGACATACAAAAAAAAAAATTAAATTTAAATAAATAAAATCAAGTCAAGTCAAGTCAAGTCAGTGAGTCAGTACAGGCTGAGAAACACTGGGGTACTTAGCGTCGTGTGGTCCGGAGGGACAGGTAGTGGTAGAGTGCCTCAAGTGAGTCTCAGTGCAGGTGACTCAGGCACTACGGTAGGTCGGTAGAGTAGGAGACAGCAGGGGAAGAGGAGGACGAGGGTTAGGGAGGGTCATAGTCTCAGAAAAGGTTACTCAGTTGAGAAGCGTAATCCACCGGTTTCATGACCTCGAAGTCGAAATCGTAGTAAGGAAGGTTTCTTTAGGGTCCCGACTAGAGGAAGTCTTACCTGACCAACCTAGAGGAACGTCAGGTTCCCTGAGAGGTTGTGGTGTCAAGTTTGCGTAGTTAAGAAGCCGCGAGTCGGAAGAAGTGTCAGGTTGAGAGTGTAGGTATGTACTGGTGTCCTTTTTGGTATCGGAACTGATCTGCCCGGAATCAGTCGTTTCGTTACAGAGGCGAAAACTTATATGATAGATCCAACCCAGTATTGAAAAGAAGGTTCCTCACTCACAGAAAATTAAAGTACCGACGTTAGTGGTAGACGTCACTAAAACCTCGGGCTTTTTTATTTCAGACTGTGACAAAGGTGACAAAGGTGACAAAGGTGTAGATAAAGGGTACTTCACTACCCTGGTCTACGGTACTAGAAGCAAAAGACTTACAACTCGAAATTCGGTTGAAAAAGTGAGAGGAGAAAGTGAAAATAGTTCTCCGAAAAATCGAGGAGAAGTGAAAGACGGTATTCCCACCACAGTAGACGTATAGGCTCCAATAACTATAAAGAGGGCCGTTAGAACTAAGTTCGAACACAAAGAAGGTCAGGTCGCAAAGAGTACTACATGAGACGTATGTTCAATTTATTCGTCCCCCTGTTATATGTCGGAACTGTATGAGGAAAAGGATAAACCTTGGTCATACAACAAGGTACAGGTCAAGATTGACAACGAAGGACTGGACGTATGTCTAAAGAGTTGTCCGTTCAATCCACCAGACCATAAGGGTAGAGAACTTCTTAAAAGGTGTCAAATAACACTAGGTTTGTCAGTTTCCGAAACCGTATGAGTTAGTTCGTCTTTATCTACAAAAAGACCTTAAGAGAACGAAAAAGGTACTAGGTCGTCTACAACCGTTAAACTAGAGACCAAGGAGACGGAAAAGATTTTGGTCGAACTTGTAGTCCCTCAAGTACCAAGTACATAACGACTTCGGACCGAACCTCTTAAAACTCGTAATGAAATGATCGCACACTCTACTCACGTTAACACACCATCAAACTCGTGAGAAACCGTAACGGAAAGAAACCTTAACCTTACTTTTGACTGGAAAAGGTCAGGACACCGGTGACGACTCAAAAGGTTTAAACGACCGTATAACTCACGTCGTGAAAGTGTCGCAGTAGAAAGTCCTAAACTTTGTCGAATTGACCTTAAGGTAGTGGAGGTTATCGAAACAAGCATCACTACGAAAGATTCCGGGTGAACTGGAGTGTAAGATTCTACAGACGGAGATCTAATCACTAGTGTAGTAGTACTAATAGACCCAGTACTTCTAGAAGAAACATGTCAAGAAGGTACATAAGAACGGTGGAGGAGAATTATAGAAGACGAAGACAATCCAGGTCTGGTAAAGACAGGAAATAGCTCGGGTAGAAAACACTTTACAAGGGAACCATAGAGATTAAAAGAACTTCTCTAGAGATCAGAAAGGGTAAGACAACAAAAGGAGATAAAGAAATGTGACTAGCGACTTCTTCCGAAAGAATAGAGAAGAACGATAAGAAACCTTGAGACGTAAGTCTACGAATATAGAAAGGAAAAGAGGAAACGAAAAGAGGAGAGAAGAAAAGTGTCGATAAACATTCCGGAGGGTTCTGTCGATAAAACGAAAAAACGTAAAGAAAAGGTACCCCTACCAGAACTAGGGACAGAGGACATGGTACAGTGCTTGGAGAAAAGTATCAAGTAGTCCGTGAGATAGATAGTCTAGATCCGGGAATTTAGATAAAGAGTGAAGGTGACATATTAGTATTCCCTAAACTAAATCCAGTATGGACTTACCAGATCGCCAAAAGGGATGAAAGAAGTTAAACTCAGACTTAAACCATTATTCCTCAAGTACTAGACTCGGCGTCAGTCGAGAGTCAGAACAAAGACAGCTGACATATCTCGAAGAGGTAGAAACCGACGTTTCTTATATTAGTCAGACTAAAGCCACAACGAGTAGACCACTACAGGTACACATCTTAGAAGAGAACACAACAACCTTCTCCCACAAACGATACTGGTCACGTAAAAGAACCGTTTTGAGATATCAGAAACGGGACGAAGTAAGGCGTAAGGTTCCGAATTAAACGGACAATGAGGTCCACAAAGAACTGAAGGATGAAAACGTAAGGTCAGGGAATATTACTTTTCCTGTAGAAAAAACCCACAATCAAGATTTTCCAGAACATCCAGAAGTATCTTGGCAAGTTGAAGTCAAAGAAGTCGCAATGACCAACCCTGTATCTAAACCTATTGACACTATAACTTACCAAACGGAACCTCTGCTTGTCTCTAGTAAGACAGCAAAAACTCTAACGTAGGTTCATGACGTAAAACCTGAGAAAACAACTGGTACTACCGATGAGGTAAAGAAGACTATCTAAGGACGGGCGTCATCATCTACATTACCAGTAGACTCAATTTAAGTGGATAAGGTCAGGTAAAATCAAGCGACTAAGGAACTTACAGCTGCAAATGGGAACGGTAGAGAAAAAGAAATGTTTTAACATAACCAAAACGGTATGTAGTTGTACTTAGGTGGTGCCTACATGTACACAAGGGTTAGGACTTGGGGGCGGGTGGAGGGAGGGATATGGTAGGGGGACCCAGTAGGGTCACGTGGTCAGGTTCGTGGGACATAGGACGTAGCTTGGACCTGACCGTTAAGTAAAGAATATACTACAATATGTACAAAGTTACGGTAAGAGGGTTTAGTAGGGTGGGAGAGGGAAAGGGTGTCTCAGGTTTTCTGAAAAGATATGTAGACACAGAGAAAACGACAGAACGTATGTCCCAATAGTAATGGTAGAAAGATTTAAGGTATATATACGTAATCATATGACATAACCACAAAAAGAAAGACCGAACGAAATGAGACATATTATCCAAGGTCAAAGTAGGTGGAGTAATCTTGACTAAGTTTACATAAGAAATATTACCGACTCATTATGAGGTACCACATATACATGGTGTCGAAAGAATAGGTAAGCAGACGACTACCTGTAGATCCAACGAAAGTATAGGACCGATAATATTTGTCACGACGTTACTTGTGTGTATATAGGACTTCGGAACGACGGGAAGACCCTAGGCTCGCACAGATAGGTTGACGGATGAGACCATCGAAGGGAACTTATAGAGTATCCTAATTCGTAGTTCGAGTGGTGACGGTATTACTTCGGGTAGAAGAAAGGGTAGTGGACGAGGACGAGGACACACGGAAAAGAGAGAAGGTAGGAAGATCAATGAGTTCGACCAGGGGGGAGAGATGGAGCTCAGGGTTTAGGTTCAACGACGGTCCAATTAGACCGTCACTAGAATGGAGGTCTCGAAGAGAACGAAATAAGGTGACAAAAGTGAGGGTGATGGTAACGGGTAAAACCAGGGAACAATACAGATACTGTCAATAGAGAATTGATACGAGGGACATAAGTAGGAGTAGGAGTAGAGATGGTGGAAATGGCGAAGAGACTACGGTACCGATCCCATCCGAAGGATTACAGTCTTCATGACAGTTCAGTAAAACAACAACAAATCAGTGATTTAACCCAGGTTGAGAAACGCTGGGGTACCTGATATCGGACGGCACGAGTAGACAGGTACCCTAAAAGGTCCGTTCTTGTGACCTCACCCAATGGTAAAGGAAGAGGTCCCATACCAAATCAACGATTCAGTGGAGACTGAGATGTACCTGACATCGGGTGGTCCGAAGAGGTAGGTACCTTAAAGGGTCCGTTCTTATAACCTCACTCAACGGTACGGGAGGAGGTCTCCTAGAAGGGTTGGGTCTCTACCTTGGGTGTAGAGAATCCAGATGGACGTGACTGTCTACTCAAGAACTGATCGTGGTAGACCCTTCGGGGAGAGGTCCCGTACAGAAAACAATATTTTTTGGTACACCTAGGAGTAACGGAAGTCGTACTGCAGATCTAAGGAACTACGTGAAATAGACCAGGCAACTTAAGACTGAGATAGGTGTCAAGACCAGAGTAGGGAGTGAAGAAGGGATGTTGATTGCATGATGGGGTAGTTAAAGGAATCGGAAATGACCACCACTAGAACATCGACGCAACACACACGAAAGAAGGGGTAGAGAGGGATGACTCTATAAAACAAGGAAAGTCCGAACAAGTTCATAAAGTAGGAGAAGAAACTTTTGTACAACCTAAAGGGGGTCGATCCTATACGGATCTTGTGACTTTTGGTATTACATAAAACCACTCCCTACTTACTCAATTAGCTAGTTACTTATTTCTCTAATTATTTTCTACCTTAAGAACGAACAGAAATTCCCTAAGAGAACGTAAGGTTCGGTAAAAAAGGACAGGTCCGACTCGAAGGGGTCTCGGACAGACAAGACTAGCTAGGTGTTGTGGATGATTTCATACTTGTTACGTGGTCAATTGATATCCTAAACTGATCAAAAACAACATCCGTGAAGGAGAGTCCCGTACATTTTCTTCGACTTCAAACCCGAAATCGTGACACGAGACTCGGAAGTCAAACTGTAAGGGCCATACTTCTTTGTGATCGTTCAAGTTTTCGTCTGGTTTGGACTTACGTTATAAATCTTCCGACGAGATTCTGATATGAGGACCCAGTTGTACGTATTACGCACACCGTTGAGGGAACCGAGAGGTGCCACCCGGTCACGACCCTCTGTCCGAAGTCGTGTCCACTCGAAAAACCTGAGATAGGTAAACAAGGGAGAGTCGACTGGACTGGACGTCCGAATCTCCCGAATTCCTCATTACTGGAATCCGACGGACGGACTTTACGGGTACGATCTCTAGGTAGAGGAGGTTGCTACTGATAATACAATAATGACGGTATAGGACTCTGTTAGAGATGAAGCCTACTGACTCCTGTGATGTCGGGGACCCCTTTAATTGTCTTATCTTTATAAACTTAAACCCGTGTCTCCGATACTCGTCTCATATCTCCTGAGGAGATATTCCGTACGGCCCTCTTGAATTCATCGACATCCTTCCTAAATCCTTCATTTCCGACTTCTCTGTCCTCCTACTCCTTTCCCTTCACTCTTTGACGGTGTCTCCGGTTATCATAGAGTACAATCAATTTACCATAATATCGAATATTTCAGTAGACTTCACGCGAGAAGGAAAAGTAAGAGTATTACGGTGATACCCAATTCTCTTTCGTCCATGTTAAAAGAAAGTAAAGTATCTATACCTTTAGATCTAAGTCCCTCCAGACCATTGAGTAAAACCCAGTTAGTCGATAAATCCTTGATTAGGTCCTAAAGTTTGGTCAGAAGACTGGCGAATTACCAGAATAAAGGTGGTGTAGGACGGAGACTTACACAAAAAGGTGACCGTTTCACTCGGATCGTATTTAGATCTGAACATTTAGATCGTAGATTCGTCGAAAGGTAATTGACCAATAGTCCAGACCCATGGATTTCCCCCTGAGAAAGTCTGGACCTCTTGAAGAAGGAGACGAAGAGGAACCAGAAAGTTAACTGTTCCAGAGTTTGTCCGAAGTCTGTACTAATTAAAATGATTTGAAACACCTGAAGACTGTGGGTCCAAGTTTTTTGACAGAGGACCATAGATATACGGTCGTTCGTGGGGCACAGTTTTAGCTTGGGGTTGCTACTAATTTTACCGACGTCACTCAAGGACGGACAAGGAGGACGTCGGTATAACTTGTTAACTTTTACTATTAGACCGTACACCGTCATTGAGTTTGACTTGTCCAGGTAGTGAGTATCAGCCCCACCGTGTCGGAGGTCCAAAGGACAGAAAACGGTCTCGGTCGTAAAGAAGAGGTTCGGAAGCGAGTAGAAGACGTTTTAAATAAAGAGGTCTTACAGGAAGTATGTGTCGTTGTGACGTGTGAAATGGGTCTCTCAGTTAGTGGTCAACGGTTCTCTTTCCCTTCTAAGGAACCCCCTCTAAATTTCTCTTCGAATTTGAGTTCCAGACGTCACACCACTCTCGTCCTCTTTCCTCCCCATTACGACCTAACTCTCTCTACTGTCACCAACTTGGGACTCTGCCCTGTGGGACTCTAGTTTGGATACAGAAGACACAGAGGCCGTATCGTCCGTTTCAGAAATGTCGACTCGGTGATCCCTCCGGGATAGTCTGTCTATATAGTTTCGTTACTACAATAATGGTTATTTTTGGTTCTACCTCTGACATAGAATTAACCCAGTCTGGTCAACCGAACTATATTGGCATGCGAATTACAATTAACCCCGAAGGGACCACCGAGTCTACCATTTCCTAGACGGACGTTACGTTCTCTATACCAGGTTAGGGACTCAGTCCTTCTAAAGGACCTCTTCCTTTACCGTTGGGTGAGGTCATAAGAACGGACCTCTTAGGGTACCTGTCTCCTCAGACCACCCGATGTCAGGTACCCCACTGTCTCAACCTGTGTTGACTCACTGAATGTGTGTGAACTATAGCTAATAGGAGGGTCGGAGTCTCTCGAGACCTTTGGTTTGGACGGGGACATTTGTGTGACTCTCCTCCTCGACTTTTATACAGGAAGGGCGTCCGATCTCGGTCTCCCTTTGTTCTCCTTTCATTCCTATGTGTACCGGAGAGGAGAAAGAAAATTCGAGTGATTAATCTCGTCAGTCTCATGTCCCTGTCTCCGGTCTCACGAGAGGGTCGCCTTCTCAGACGTGGACCTTGTCTGTCATCCCTGTACATCCCGAATCCGTAGGTCAGGGAGTTGTGGGTTGTACGTACACAAGAAATGTCTAATTTTATAACGTCGGGTAAGACTTCTGTCAATTAATATCGTCAGGAGGTGTACCAGGTCCACTACTGAAAGTATGGACGAAATAGTTACTCTTTTTACCCCAAGATTTATCGTCAGGTATATCAGTTTCGATACCAAAAAGGTCACAGTACACACCTAAACACTCAACCTGGTATTTTTTTCGACTCACGACTTCTTAACTACGAAAACTTGACACTACAAGTTCTTCTGAGAACTCTCAGGTGACCTGTTGTTCCTCTAGTTTGGTCAGGTAGGATTTCCTTTAGTCAGGACTTACAAGTAACCGTTCTGACCACGACTTCGACTTCGAGGTTATGAAACCGGTGGACTACTCTTCTCGACTAAGTAATCTTTTCTGGGACTAAGACCCTTTCTAACTTCCGTCCTCCTCTTCCCCTACTGTCTCCTACTCTACCAACCTACCGTAACGGTTGAGTCACCCGTACTAAAACTCGCTCGAGGTCCTCTGCCACTTCCTGTCCTTCGGACCTCACGATGTCAGGTGTCACACGGTTCTCAGTCTGTACTGACTCGTTGACTTGTTGTTGTTTATCGTCCATTTAACTGGAGTCACTGGTCCAGTGTTGTACTGTCTTGACCTTAGGTTTTATCTAAAGACTGGTTAAAAACTTTCGTCTAAAGTTTTTTACATCGTTTATCCAGTCCGGTCTGTAAGAACGTGGGTCTTAACAATTATTGATGTTCTCTTCACTTGGGCGTCTGACTGACCCAGTTACTTCCATCGATTTCCGGTCTCTTATACGAAAGTAATTGTTTGTGAATTTGGATGACTACGACTTACGACACGACATGCGACCCTTGTCTCGACGTCTGTTCTGTCTACACTAAAGACGGAACCTCTCGGTCTCACCTTATGTCTTCACAGATCTTCAGATCCCCAAAGGGTCTACCTCGATCACCATTTCTCGGGTGGACGGTTCCGTCCTCTGCTTTCTCTGAACCGAAGTCAGGGACCCAGTCCTTCTAGGGGACCTCCTCCCGTGTCGTTGGGTGAGGTGATAAGAACGGATCTCTTAGGGTACCTGTCTCCTCGGACCCTCCGATATCCGGTACCCCAACGTGTCTCAGTCTGTGTTGACTTCACTGAATTGTGTGTACTTGATTTTAAGATCCTCTGTGAAACCTCTCCTTACGTTTCGGTTATGTTATAACATTTCATTTTTATTTATTTATTTTATTTTAAGTGAATTTTTTTTTTCTTTGTAGGAGTCGGAGTCCGAGTATCTCTACGCCGACCCGAGTGTAGAGTTCTCCAGTGAGGTCTGAGTCTCAGTGGTGGTTATCTTTGACCGGAACACAGACCTCAAATTCTTCGACCTAGACCGGAACCCCAAGTCACGTTAACTTACTTCCTCAACTTGGGACCCACGGGTAATTTCATGTCATCGGTCAGACTGATATTATTCCTTTTCGAGAAACGAGATAATAAAGTAGTAAAGAAAAACAAGTGTAAAAAGGACAGACCGAATAAGATAAAAAGAGACGTAGGAAATCATTTCAACGTAGAGTTTTGGGGATTTTAACATATTTTATTTGGTTTTATTTCCCCTTTATAAGTACAAATTCAGTCTTAACGATCTCTTCCTGGTCCTTCACTCTACATCATCACTGGTCTCGGTTTGGAACCTCCAGGACCTTTTTGGTCACCTCACCCGTTTACCACACTAACAACACCGACAAGTAAGGGATTCAGTACAGACTGAGAAACACTGGGGTACCTGACGTTGTGTAGTCCGAAGGGACAGGAAGAGATAGAGGGTCTTAAACGAGTTTAAGTACACGTAGTTCAACCACTACGGTAGGTTGGTAGAGTAGGGGACAGTAGGGGAAGAGGACGGGAGTTGGAATGGGTCGTAGTCAGAAAAGGTTACTCAGTCGACAAGTGTAGTCCACCGGTTTCATAACCTCGAAGTCCAAGTCATAGTCAGGAAGGTTACTTATGAGTTCTGACTAAAGTAAATCCTACCTGACCAAACTAGAGGAACGACAGGTCCCCTGAGAGTTCTCAGAAGAGGTCATGGTGTGAAACTTTCCTAGTTAAGAAACTAGGAGTCGGAAGAAATACCAGGTTGAGAGTGTAGGTATGTACTGATGACCTTTTTGGTATCGAAACTGATATACCTGGAAACAGTTGCTTCCACCTAGACGTATCGGGAAAGTAATACGTACAAAGGGACACAGATAGAACACTTATTACCTGGCAAGTCTATCTCGTTCCGTCCCAAGTCGGGAACGAGTCACGTCTCCTCATAGAGCTTATCCATAGACTACAGAGAAGTTTCTCATTTAAATAGTAAAAAACGTTCAGAAGTTACACAGTTTAGATGAATCTAAATGTTATTCGTAGGTACCGAGGCCAATAGGAACATAGAGTGGTATTTTCGAAAGACCAACCGAAAAACGGGGGTGTTCTACAAATTTAATACCTGTTATTTACGTAGGTGAGATACCAAGTCTAGTTACTTAAAAAAAATCGTAGTCCGATAACAATGTACGAATTACTTTTAATATCTATATAGTATACCTCACTTAGTTGTTTATACCTAAATGGACTTACCGTATAGAGAGGTCTATAGGTAATATTTCGGGGGTAGAAACAGTAGTTAATTAGTTTTGGATAGATAATAAAATAAAACTTAAAGAAGTTGTATGGTATTTGGTGGGTATAAAAAAGAAGGTCCTAAAAAAAAATTCTATATTAACTGTACATAGTGACACATTCAAATTACCTATATATGTCGTCTTAAACTGAATGTGTGTAGAACTTCACTAATAGTGTTATTTAAATCACTTATAGGTAGTAGAGTATGTCTATATTCTTATGTTAATTTCTTTACCTTGTTTTTATAGGAACACTACCGTTGAGTCCTAAATGAGATTGAACGTATATATCATATGTCGTCACAATTAATATAAATGGTACAACATATACTATAGAAATCATAAAGAAATAGAATCTTGCCACTTAACCTACTTCTGTCAACTTTCCATTTGACATGTATAAATTCCCTAGGTGAACCATTAAAAACTGTAGATCATATGGGTACTTTAGTAGCGGTATTGGTTCTATTACTTATATTTCGAGGTAGTGGGTTTAAAAGGAGGACGGTGAAACGGAGGAAGGACGAGAGGAGTGAGGTGGGATGAGAAGGGTTCTTTAAGTACTAGACAGTAATATGTGATCTAACACTAACACAGTAGATACTTGAACATATCTACCCTGATCTGTCTTACATAAGACAAAACCAGACAAAAAATTTCAAAGTAAGTTGTATTAATAAAAGTCTAAGTAGACACGACTATTTACAGTTGTATCTACCTTTTTACAGTTCTTTAATAAGGAAAAATATAGGACCATACAGGGTGACATACCTATACGGTGTCAACTTAATATGGAAGTGGACAACTACCTGTAAATATGTCAACGATCAAACCCCCATAATGTTTATCTCGACGATCCTTGTGACTTCATGTTGGAGACATACCTGAATTCGAAAGGAAAGAGTATCTAATGTATGGATCCTTATTTTACTGATCTAGTATACTGTGCACGTAAAATTAAAAAAATTAATTAAAAAAAAGACAAAAATATTAAAAAATTACATAAAATAAAACCAAAGTCGACGTGACCCAGAAACTACACCGTACGTCCGAGAAAAGCGCCGTCATGTGCCCGACAGAAATCAACACCATGTCGGAACAGGACGACACCGTGTACCCGAGATCTCATGTGCCCGAGTCACGACTACCACAAGTCCGAATCAACGAAGTACCGTACACCCTAGAATCAAGGGACTAGTCCCTAACTTGGATACCGGGAACATAACCTTCCACCTAATAGTTGGTGACCGGGTGTTCCCTTTAGAGATAAAAAGTAAATTTTTCGTAAGTTTACAAAAAGGTTCACCTACATTGTGAAAGTTATGGTTGTTTTGAATACTCTCAAGGTCGAAACGGCATTGGGGGAAGTTAAGTTTTATTACAGTTAGAAAAATTAAAATCGGTAAAGTCATCTATACGTCGCCGACGAATAACGAAATTAAAGGGATTTTCGATTATAACGAGTTGTTGAAAAATCAACGGTAAAATAAAACGGTAGATATATAGAGAAACCATTCCACAGACAAGGTTAGAGAACGGGTCAACAATTTTAAACCGATATACAAAAGAATGATAACTCAAACCTCTTAATGAATTATATTAGACTTATGTTTAGGAAACACTCTATATATGAAACGTTTATAAAAGAGTGTCCCATACTAAACAGTAAAGTAATGAACTTATCTCTGAACTTTTCTTGTCTTCGAAAGTAAAAATACTTCAGGTTAACTAGTAAATAAAACAAACAAACAAAAAATTACCTTGTTCAAAAACCACAGTATAGATTCTTTAGAAACAAGTTGGAATTCAGTGTTCCTAAAAAGGATCTTCAAATAATCTCGAAATGTGAATCCAGATACTAGGTTAAACTTAAAGAAATAATTATACTACTCCTCATATATAGTTTCAAATAAAAGAACGTATACTATCCTATAAGTTGTCAAAGTCTAAAAAAGATTAAGAAAAATGTGTCTTACAGGAGACGTTAAAACATTTTTTTAATCATCAGGTATAAACACACCCAAATAAAGACCTGAGAGTTAAGATACGTCAACTTAAGAAACAGATTGAAATACGGTTTTAGTATGACACAACTAATAACGTCGAAATATCATTCAAAAATTCAATCCGTCACAATCAAGTAGTGGAAAAAATTTCAATAAAACACCTCAGATCTAGGAGATATACAGGTACACTTAGAAACTTAGCGGAAAAGTTAAAGATGAATTTTAGAATAATTCTAAAAATAATCCTAACGTAACTTAGAAATCTAGGTAAACCCTTCTAAACAGTAGAATTGTTGTAATTAGACAGTTAAATGGTTGTACCACAAATTGAAAGTAAATAAATCCTGAATGTATCAAAAAGTCGTTCCAAAAAAAAAAACAAACAAACAAAAGTCACTTATTCCTCAGAAAACAGTTCATAAAAGATAGAAATTTCTCTTGATCTTGTTTATTAAAGTTCTAAACATACCTTTATGTTTTTTGGAGTTTATCGGTTTCGTTAGAACTCTTTCTTCTTACCTTGGCCTCCTTAGTTGGACGGACTGAAGTCGGTGTCAGTAGTTCTGTCATACCATGACCGTGTTTCTGTCTGTATATCTAGTTACCTTGTTTTATCTTTCGGGTCTCCATTTAGGTGTGTGTATACCTGTGGAATAGAAACTGTTTCCTCCGTTCTTATATGTTACCTCATTTCTGTTAGAGAAATTGTTCACCACGACCCTTTTGACCAGTTGGTGAACATTTTCTTACTTTGATCTAGTGAAAGATTGTGGCGTGTGTTTTTATTTGAGTTTTACCTAATTTCTAGATTTACATTCTGGTCTTTGATATTTTGAGGATCTCCTCTTGTATCCGTTTTGAGAGAGACTGTATCTAGTGTCGTCCTAGGAGATACTAGGTGGAGGGTCTTAAGACCTTTATTTTCGTTTTTATTTGTTTACCCTAGATTAATTTTAATTTTCGAAGACGTGTTGTTTCCTTTTATATTCGTTCCACTTTTCTGTCGGAAGACTTACCCTCTTTTATTATCGTTTACTTCGTTGACTGTTTGTTGATTAGAGTTTTTATATGTTCGTTGAATACGTCGAGTTAAGGTCTTTTTATTTGCTGGGTTAGTTTTTTACCCGGTTTCTTGATTTATCTGTAAAGAGGTTTCTTCTGTATGCCTACCGATTGTTTGTGTACTTTTCTACGAGTTGTAGTGAGTAATAATCTCTTTACGTTTAGTTTTGGTGTTACTCCATGGTGAAGTGTGGTCAGTCTTACAGACGCTAGGTTTTTAGACGTTCGTTATTTACGACCTCTCCCACACCTCTTTTCCCTTGGGAGGATGTGACAACCACCCTTACGTTTGATATGTCGGTGATACTTCTTGTCACACCTCTAAGGAATTTTTTGACCTTTATCTTGACGGAATACTGGGTCGTTAGGGTGACGACCCGTATGTGTGGCTCCTTTGGTCTTAACTTTCTCTGTGTACATGGGGTTACAAGTAGCGTCGTGACAAATATTATCGGTCCTGTACCTTTGTTGGATCTACAGGTAGTCGTCTACTTACCTATTCTTTCGACACCATGTATATGTGTTACCTCATAATGAGTCGACAATTTTTCTTATGTAAACGTAGTCAAGACTACTTTACCTACTTTGACCTCGGCTAATATGTCTCACTTCATTCGGTCTTTCTTTTTGTGGTTATGTCACATGATTGTGTATATATACCTTAAATCTTTCTACCGTTACTACTGGGACATACGTTCTGTCGTTTTTTCTGCGTCTACACATATTGCCTGAAAACCTGAGTCTCCCTCTCCCTCTCCCACCCTACTAAAACCTCTTACCGTAACTTTGTATATATGACAGTACATTCTTAGCTTACCGATCAGATACAGGCTACGTCCTATGTCGTACGAACCCCGACCACGTGCCCCTTACTGGGTCTCTCTACAACACCCCTCCCTCCACCCTCCCCCCAAGTACAAACCCTTGCGTACATTCTTAATTTCTAAAATTTTAA